>JAIFTH010000045.1:0-82509 GCA_019968535.1 Fragariocoptes setiger | reverse complement strand
GTGAGTGTGAGTGTGAGTGTGAGTGTGAGTGTGAGTGTGAGTGTGAGTGTGAGGGGCAGAGGGACAGACCGAGAGCGATACCTTCGCCGGAACAAGGCAAGCTAGGCACACAATGTTGAGCAATGACGAGTCAGCCAGGCGTACACAGTGCGTGAGCGAAACGAAGAGAACGACTGGAGAATTGTAAGACGAGAAGACACGCGTCGTCGAGTTGAGCCAGACAGAAACGTGTGTTGACTGGTGTAAGTTTGCAAAAAAGTGTTCACCAGCGATTGATGCTGGTTCCTATAACACACCCGACCTTGTCTTACTGGCCAACTGGGGCAAGTTAGCTAGCTAGTCTAGTCAGGTAATCTTGGCCTGCTGAAGTTAAGTCAGGCAACCTCTCGTCTCATCATTTTTATCTCTGTATTGTCTGTCGGCTAAGCGTTGTCTGTTGGTTTCAAGTGGTCTCTCATTCAATGATGAGGACTTTTGAGGGTTTATGCGTGCGTTGAGCTTGCCCCGAGCGAATTGCACCAGACATCACAGATTTCACAGACACGATGTTTGGGGCACCAAAACATGTCTACCGTCCAATTTGTTCGCTGCACGCGTTGTGTTTCTTGCGTAGATTTTCATGCGTCAGACAATGAGACTTACACGTACATAAGGTGGGACTGTCGGCATGCACCTGACGGTCGAGATATATTTTTTCATCGGTAGATGATATTAAATGGAGAGATAAAAACTGTTTTTGGAAACTGCTCCCGCCCTCACTCTGGCCGGCGGCAATCTGATTGCTGTTGACTGCTAAACTCGAGACTAAGCTTGAAATGGACAAATTGTTGAAAACTCTCTCAACACTCGAACTTTCTGTTTTGTCTCACCGATCGAACTGGAATGAGTTTTATTTTTGATTTGCAAGCGTCAAAATTGTACTGTCAGTACAACACGAGTTAGATCTACTAACTAGAGAGTTTTAATAATCTTTCGTAACAGCTGTAACCTCAATTGTCAAGTTGCTACATATCTACTGACTGATTAAGTGAGAGACGTCGAGTAAATTGTATCTTGCAGCCAATTTCGTCCCACGTCAGCATGTCAGTTCAGATGAAGTCTGATGAGATCTAGGCACGAGATGAGGACGACTCGAGCTTATGTCGTCTTCGCTCAACTCGCAGGTTTTATTTCACGTGGTGTGACTTGAATCACATGGACAAGCTCACATCACACTCGATATCAGATAAAAATAGATTGGACCCATACGCCCACTCATATAAGTATGGATGGTCCAATCTGGGTTGGATGGCGTGGACAGCATGCATGAAGCAACGCTCTGCTTCACATCATGATATTCTGAACATGACGATTGCCACTCTTAAGATTTCTTATCATTACATCGTCTTGACGCTTTGCAAGTCAAGCAAAGTGTAGTCGAGCGTAAGTGAATTACTCGCTACGATGGTAGAGTAAATTTTCGTTAACATACTATGCCCACACACATCATTCTTAGTGAAACTCTACAGTGAGATCAGTCAAAATTGTGATTGCTTTTATATAGAACCACGCGTGTCAGAATTGACAAATGCTCATAATAGAACATCCCCTGTTACAGATAGGAAGTGCCTGTGTTTGAATTTGGCGTTTGTTTCCATTGTTTGTATGATACTCGTGAAATCATATAATTTCATATAAATCATAACGTAATGAGTTGAATTACTTCTACTCATTATGTTCATGTTTTGTGCCGCATAATAAGGCCTTATACATTCCGATTTGCCTCTCCAAAATATTGACAAAAGCTACAGCTGTTGGTAAACATTGATTCAATGTCACCTTAAATAAAACTGGCTAAATAATAAAAGTGGCCTCATATAGCAACACCTGTACACAATAAATTATGCACACAATCGCAGCGTGCAGGATACAAATGCAAACGCAAACACATAGAGAGTTTAGCACAGGTGACGACGCCTCTCTAAGGTAAATCCTTCTCACCTTTTCTATGCCAGCTCTCTTAGAGAAAACATTTTCCCTTGTGTGATTTTCTCTTGTCAGTAAGCAATCCTTGTGTGGATTTGTTTGTTGCTGCTGTTGTTGCTGAATAGGACAGTTTGCCAGGCAGGTCTGAAAGTCAAAAAGCTTACTGTGAGGCGTACTGTGTACAAAAGTTCAAACGAGAGCTCGATCGTTCTGTGCTCGCTCACTCGTATTCTTTAATATGACGTATTTCGCAAGATCTCACTCGTCATCTAGAAGTTTCGTTCTCGGCACTGGCATTCGGCTGCTCTCGATGTGCGAGTGCTGTCGATGCGCTCGCTCTCACACACTCGCACACTATATATTACGGCAATGGATCGGAATGGGTGATCACGAAGAACCGAAGAGGAGCGGAATATTTTAACGCTGTGTGCATTTTTCGCTTCCAGCGCTTGTCAGCGTCAAGTTAGTCCATTTATTCGTTCATGGAACTGTTTATACGCGCGCGCAAACACGTGCACACATACTCTCACGCACACACTTACACAAGAACGAGCTGAATAGCTAGCTAAACATCAAATTCAGGGAGCCAAACGAAGGTCGGGCCGCCGGCTAAAAGCGGCGACTGATGACTGAACGAACCGCCCGGCGGATTGAAGTACTAGCTAGCTCGCAGCAACTAACATCCCAAGCTCAAGGCTAACGTTTCGACTTGTGCATAGTTCACTTGACGACGGTTATCATGGATCGCCAAATGGCTCACAACGGCCATGGAACAATCACACCAGGCTCTTTAGCAGCTACGCCACACACTAGTGTGGTGAATTAAGGCGGGATGAGATTGGCACAACGAGTCGAGAGGCTAACGGCGGTTAAAGTAACGAACATCAAAAATTATCGCTATGGCACGAGCGACGAGCACCGAGTGTTGTCTCGACGAGCTCGTAGTGAGATTTCGGTCTCCTCTGTTTGATCTTTGGTTTGTTCTCTACTTATAGTTGGCGACCAGTGACTCGTCAATCAGAGAAATTTTCCCAGATTCCAAAAAAAACAAACATACACACCCACAAGCGACGGCGAATGTTGGGAAAGCTGAGCATTAGAATTGTTTATTTATAAACACGCCTGCTTTTCAGCACGCGTGTGTTTTTGTGTTACTAAGCCACAAAGCCATATTTCGAGTTCTTCATGCTCAATTCCATCAGACATAGCTTATGATGGCAAGTGTCTGACATGTTTGTGTTGTGTGTGAATGTGTGTTTGATATCCTCGCTTGCCTCCGAGCGGTGTTCGAGTGCGCGCATGTATGTGTTTTCGGGGATTCGAAAACGTTTAATCATAACTGCTTACAATGTACCAGACTTCATGAATGACAATGAGATGAATAGCTGGTTGCATTTGAGATGCTCGGCACGAGATATTCGGCAATAGACAGATAACAAAAAATTTATCACGCAAAGCGAAGCCCATCCATTCATGAGACCCGTTTTGTTCGCATGCAAGTAAACTTTTGCTTAGTTGAATCGAGAGAAACAAACCAACCAGCAGTTGTTGAAGCAATTGAAAAGTATGCTTCGAAGAGTAATATTAAAATAGAAAAGAAGAGGTTTTCTTTTTGATTCGATAATTCCGTATGTTGTGATTTACATTGACGACACATCAGATTGTTAATCGGTGGAATTCTTTTTTCGCTTACGCTCCTTCTCTCGCTTCATCTCTTCGAGAGCTTTCTCAGACGCTTTCGTGACCAACGGTGATAGTTTTCCTTCCTTCGCCAAACCACACAATACTTGCATGATTAACGGCAAGTAATTATGCTTACGACGGATGTTTTCAACCCGATACGCCTTCATTTTGGCCTCTTGGGCGGCCAACATTTGACGCAATTCAGCCATCTGCATCTCTATAGTGTCTGTTTCCATGCCGCTAGTGAGCTGTTGCTCGAGCTCTGCCAATTTTCTCCGATATAAGGGTCGCTTGTCAGCTACCACTGCCATCAGATTGAATTGTATCTCTTCTTGGCTATACTGTTGCATACGTTTCTCGATCACAGGCCGTGCTACGGTCACCCAATCCGTTTTCTCAGGAATGGCACCTAAATCTATTGGGCCCTCACGTAAACCATCTAATTCGTAGAGGCGACCTTCGAATGGGACGTAGCTAATAAAATGAAACACGTCTTCGTTTTTTGATTTGCTGGTCGGATCATACTCGATCAACTGTTGACGTGCAAACGTGTTGTGCACGATACGTATTGTGCCGCTGTTGCTGAGGGCCAATCCTTTCATGTTTGGGTCAAAATCGCGACTGAACTCCTTGAAGCTAGTCAATGTTTCACCCAACTCTATGGCCTCTAAGTCGTCTGTGTCGGCGGCACCGGGTGGTTTTGTTTTGGCATTCAACAATACCGAAATGATCGCTTGAGTTGCGCAAGCATTGTTAATGACTTGTTGGGCGAAAAACATGCGCTCCAAGCGCGAATCACGCACTATGTTGGCTTGCGAATCGTCGGCACGTTGCCATTTGAATAAAAATATCAGTCCATAAATAGGGTGCAAATTCTCAAAATTGGTCGGGTCCAAGCTGTATAATTCCTCGACAACCACATTCTTCACACCGAAACCACGTATTAATTCCGTGAAAACACCCGGGTCGGATTCGATCAAACACCAGTCGTCGGCGGCACTCATGTTATTCCTGAAATTTAATTATTACCTTGATTCTCGATGTTCTCAGTTGTCGTTTGGATTCATTCGTCCTGATTAGTAAAGCAAGATGTCGAATGTTTGTCGTTCTCCTCTGTGTAGCGGCTCGCGTCAAGATTGCCGACGAAAAGTCAGCTGATCAGCACGCGCGGGGTTTGAACGTTATTCTAAATCAATTTTTTATACCACAAAGAGGGATCTCAAGAATTGAGGGGCCCATTTTGAGTTCCTATTACAATTTATTGAGTTTTAAATTGATATTATTGATAATTCGAGTACTCAATTATGGTGTTACATTCTTGTTGACTTATCGTATCAAGTTGGCGCGCTTTAATTTTCATCTGCTCATGCGCACTCTGATTTTCATAGGACATGACATGTGCCTGACTTTGGAATTGACTTGATAAAATTGGATGAATAGCCTGTAAGGTCCTTTCACCATTGATTATTTTCATCATTATTTTGAGAGAAGGTTTTATAACATAAAATATGAAGGTGAAGCGTATCAAGAAGAAACCAGCGCCGATCAGTAGTACCAATGTCAAAGCCACCGACACCAGGAAGATTCGTGTACCAAACAATAGGCTTACACCCCTCAAACAAAACTGGCTCAAGATATTCTCACCCATCGTTGAGCATCTAAAATTGCAGATCAGGTACAATTCAAGAAGTCGGACTGTCGAAATTAGGCCATCGCCCAAGACTGAGGACATTGCAGTCTTGCAAAAGGCTGCCGATTTCGTCCGTGCTTTCATTTTAGGGTTCGACGTGGATGATGCAATTGCTTTGATAAGATTAGATCAATTATTTTTGGAATCTTTTCAAGTGACGGATGTCAAGCCATTGAAAGGTGACCATTTGTCACGCGCTATTGGACGTATCGCCGGCAAAAATGGGCGCACCAAATTTACCATTGAGAATGTGACCAAGACACGAATTGTGCTGGCCGATCACCATATCCATATCTTAGGCTCCTATCAGAATATCAGGGCTGCACGTACCGCCATATGTAATTTGATTCTGGGCTCAGCGCCCGGAAAAGTTCACGGCACTATGAAGAATCTGGCAGCACGTCTCATTGAATCATTCTGATTACATACAGCTTGTTAATATAATTAAGACAACAACTCCCAACTTCACTTATTGCCTAGTTACTGATCTATCAACCGAATTGAATCTATTTACCATTCCCTCATTACTCTCTGTTAGCCGTTGTTGCTAAGCCAACTGATCGGCTCTCGGGTGACGAGTCGTCACTAGCGATTGTTATCACACGGCATCTCTAGAGAGATCGACAAGACTAAGCTTAGCACACAATAGGTAACGTCCTACCAGACAAATCGTCATTCGTTTTTCTTCAACGAAACAACTGCGTGTTTGAATTCATTTGTCCAATCAAGTTATTTATAAGCGTATCGATTTTGAAAACATCTCCCATCAATTTTTCACTGAATTGGTCGTCAACCAACACCTAAAGTAAATCTATATTATAATCACATCCGATTTCATCATGGATATTAAACGTATTTTGATTAGCGACAAGATAGACAGTAATGTCATTGAATCACTCAATAAAGCTGGTTTCAAGGTTCATTACAAGCCTGGCCTAGCTAAAGACAAGTTGCTAACAATCATAAAAGACTTTGATGCTTTGGTCGTGAGATCCGGCACAAAAGTCACGACTGAGGTGATTGAATCAGCCAATAATCTCAAATTGGTCGCCAGAGCCGGTGTTGGAATTGATAATGTCGATTGCGCATCTGCTTCAGCTAAGAACATTTTAGTTGTCAAGTAAGTGTAACAGCCGACGTTCTCAAATCTTTTGAAACTAAAAACTGACTTTTTAAACGTATTTTAATGATTTATCGATGTCCCTTTTCAACGCGAAGTGCTCCATCAAGTAGCACCAACAGTGTGAGTGAATTAACAACTTTGTTTCTATTATCAATGGCACGTCCGGTGGTCCCAGCTTGCAATAAGTTAAAGGAAGGTATATGGAACCGAACAGACTTCTTTGGTACACAACTTCGAGGCAAGACTCTCGGCATTGTCGGCATGGGACGTATTGGGCGTGCGGTGGGAGCCACGGCAATGAATGGTCTCGGTATGAAGATCTTGGGCTACGACCCAATTGTACCAGAGAAAGTAATCGAAAGCACAGGAGCCGAAGCTGTTGAGCTGGAACAAATTTGGAAACGCTGCGATTACATTACTTTTCATGTGCCATTGCTTGACAGCACATATCACTTGCTCAATAAGGACACAATCAACAAGTGCAAGAAAGGGGTCGTTGTAATCAATTGCGCACGAGGGGGAATTATCGATGAACTAGCTTTGCTTGATGGATTGAAGAGCGGTCAGATAGGGGGTGCGGCACTCGACTGTTTTGAAAAGGAACCTCCGGTCGATCGCGAAGAACTCATCAATCACCCAAGAGTTATTGCAACACCGCACATGGGCGCTAGTACTTTTGAGGCACAGGCTGCAGTTGGCGCTGAGATTGTCGAACAAATACTTGGACTTGTGGCAGGAAAAGTAGCGCCAGGCGCTGTCAATGCTCACCATGTCAAACTTGATTGTCTGAAAGTTTGAATTGTAAACCTCAAATCTTATTTGAATAACAGAATTTGATTGCAATGAGATAAAACCCTCACTTTTTTATTCACCCTACCTCCAGATATAAGTTCCTTTTGTTTGACTCATACAATCAGTAAGTATTTATAATATTATAATTCGTCTGGATGTACCACATTAATCGTTGGTGGATGGACTAGCCGAACAAACCTTGTGTTCCCGGTACAAAGGGTCCGGAATTAGATACTAACTCGTCGGGTGGTGCACCCAAGGATTGCATCTTTTCCATGAGCTCTAGGTTCTTTTCGAAACGCTGCTCATCGGCGAGCTGATCGTTATCGAAGTTTTTGCATATTTCTTTTATTAGAGCATTTTGTTCGTTGAATCTGGCCAAGTCTTTCGAGGATAATGTATCTTTATGTTTACCTAGCCACGCGTCGTATTTGGGTGACAGCTCTTTGAGTGCAGGATAGAGTAGTTCACGAGAGATTAAGTTGCGCATCAAATCAAATACTTGCGGTATGGCATCATTGATCGCGCTTGTTTGCGAGAGTGTTTCGGTGTCATGCTGAATCGGGTCTACGTTTGCCAAATTCTTGAGTGCATCGGCGAAAAATTTTTCAGGGTTTGACATTGCCTGATTGAAGTTATTGTCATTGCCAGTGAGCAAGTTTTTGAACATCTTCTCTAGCTCTTCTTGGGGCTCATGTTGATCGTCAGTGTTTCTCGATGGAGTTGGCTCAGTGACTCGGGCTTCACTTGAGGGCGCGTTAGCTTGTGTTTCGAGCAAGTCTTCTAAGGCACTATCAAGCAATTCGTTCAGTTGGCTCTCGTTCGACGATCCCCGAGCCTTTTCGGCTGTCTTTTTGGGGCTCTTTTTGTCTCCCATGATTGATAATGTAATTTTGATAGGAAAGGCAATGAATTCTGATAAAAATCGTGAACGATCAGCTGAGGTGTTGAAATGCTTTTGCAACAATCAACTGGTGGATCTTCAGTATTTTAAGTCCTTTATAAACATTGACTATTTAAAGTCCACCCAGCTTGAATTGCAAATTGAATTTTGCCTAGACCATTTTCAATAATAAGGTCAAAGCTGGAACTTAACTAGGCAAGTATTCGTAAGATATTTTGCTCGCTGTAATTTTATGCCAAACAATGAAATTTATTAAATTGCGCTATCCTGCAGTCAAAATGCGACGCAAGCGCATTTGGTCCCGATAATCTGCAAGCAAAGCACACACATGACGCTCTAGCTGGCATTGATGTAAGCCCTTCAGTGAAAATAGGCGCGCTATTTTCATTGAAGCTTCGGCGGTGCATCGATTGCCAATCGTGTTTCGCGTGCCAACGAAAACACGTTTGCGATGTTTCGAAACGGAAACGTTTGATCCTAGTTTTATTTTTAAATTTCATTTTTAATTTAATTCATCTTCAGTGTGCTCAACCCAAGCGTTGTTGGTAGTTCCCACGGAATGAATGACAACATTAGCATGAGCTCTATCAAGAGCGTGTCGCCCGACGAGCAGATCATTCGTATGCGAGGACGACGTTGTCAATTGTTTGCGACCCCAACAACACCAATTGGTTCACAAGGATCGCCAGGAAAACAATACACTTACAGCCCGCGCCGTGATTTTGAACAAATAAAACAACTATTGCAATCGCCTGATCCAAAGCAACGGCCTGCCGCTAGCAACATGAACGGCAAATGTAGCAGCAACACGCCGATGACACCCAGCAGTTCGGATGTTTCGTTTTCATCATCGCAAAGCTCAACGTCGCAACCAACCAAGTCACGCAAAGCTGCCTCAAAAAACTTGGTCAGCCTGTTGCGCACACCGACCAAAAATCGATTATGTGGGGATCGTAATCAGCGGCGCTTCAAGCGAACTCGTGCGGCGCTAATGAACGATAGTGACACTAGTGACGACACGCCCGTGCACGGACGAAAGCTTTCGCGAATTTCTTAGGCATGAATTCCCGAGGAAACAACATGAATTTCATCATTTTAAATACTTCTTATATTCACCATTGATTATTTTCATCATTATTTTGAGAGAAGGTTTTATAACATAAAATATGAAGGTGAAGCGTATCAAGAAGAAACCAGCGCCGATCAGTAGTACCAATGTCAAAGCCACCGACACCAGGAAGATTCGTGTACCAAACAATAGGCTTACACCCCTCAAACAAAACTGGCTCAAGATATTCTCACCCATCGTTGAGCATCTAAAATTGCAGATCAGGTACAATTCAAGAAGTCGGACTGTCGAAATTAGGCCATCGCCCAAGACTGAGGACATTGCAGTCTTGCAAAAGGCTGCCGATTTCGTCCGTGCTTTCATTTTAGGGTTCGACGTGGATGATGCAATTGCTTTGATAAGATTAGATCAATTATTTTTGGAATCTTTTCAAGTGACGGATGTCAAGCCATTGAAAGGTGACCATTTGTCACGCGCTATTGGACGTATCGCCGGCAAAAATGGGCGCACCAAATTTACCATTGAGAATGTGACCAAGACACGAATTGTGCTGGCCGATCACCATATCCATATCTTAGGCTCCTATCAGAATATCAGGGCTGCACGTACCGCCATATGTAATTTGATTCTGGGCTCAGCGCCCGGAAAAGTTCACGGCACTATGAAGAATCTGGCAGCACGTCTCATTGAATCATTCTGATTACATACAGCTTGTTAATATAATTAAGACAACAACTCCCAACTTCACTTATTGCCTAGTTACTTATTCTTAATTTGATACTAGCATAAGATATCGACATTCAATCAACGCCCGTCAAAATTACCACAATCAATACAACAATCAACTTTTAAGCTGCTCAAGTCGCTTTTGCATACGGGCCATATCATCATCGCCATCGTTGGTATCAAGATCGGCACTTAGAGCTTCGGCTTGAGCGTGCTGTCGAGTGCTGGTGGTCGCCTTGCTAGCTACAGGCGTTGGCACTGACACCACTTGTTGGGGCACGCGTGACGATACTGGCGCATCGCTTAATTGAGTAATATTTAACTCGGATAGTATCTTATCAACTTCTTGCTGGGCCTCCTCATCGATGGGCTCATCATCGATGCCTTCTTCGATAGCGTCGTCCATCATTTCTCCGATGATGCCGGTCTTCATCATTTCTTTGGACAATTCTTGCATTGTCGATGCTATGTCAGTCACTTTAACGAGACTTTGCATATTCCTCATAACCTCTGTACTTCGCTGTAGCGAACCAGCCATCTTAACTGTCGCCATTTGTTCTTTAATAACCATGGAAATTGAATTTAACTGAGCTTTTGCGGCTGAAATTCGGTTTTTGGCCTTTTTAGAGCGTACCAACTCTTTTGCAAGTATCATGCATACGTCTTTGTCGCCTTTCTTGGCGGCTTTCTTGAGATCTTGCTTGATTTTGAACTCTGCATTTTCTAACTGTCTCACTTGTCGGTCTAACACATAACCTTGTTTTCTTAGTTTAGCGGTCCAATCCCGGCATTGATCTTTTGGGGATCTCTCGGTGCTCTTCCCAAACAAACCCATATCGTTAATTTTCCCTTCCCAGCCGGCGTGTGCTCCAGCCCTATGCCAGATGTAAATATATCCAAATTGAGAATATCTAATACGAATATTTAACCGTTATGGATGGACCATGGTAACAAAAACTGCTTCTACATGGCGTGAAGGCAATAAATCGAAGGAGCTTATATTCTTCGACTCTCGACATCTGCGGTTTATTGTTAGTTGGTTGCATCTTGCATGTGTCCACAATTGCACAAGCACGACAGAAACTGTCAGTACTTAAGTTGAGGGGCCGCATGCGCAGTAAGGCCCGCGCGTCATTCGAATTCTGTTTACTTTTGTTGAGAATGAAGGGCAAGAGAGCATCAGAATAACAGAGAATGGGACGATGAACAGATGATCGAGTGATAGCCGCCGTGAGTGCAGTTTATTGATGGATGAGACAGAATTGTATCAAATGTTGGAATACTTCGTTGTGCAATTTTGTGGAATAATAATTGGTGTGGTTGGTCAAAAAGCTCCGATGGGAATGAGTGGTTGGCAGGTTGTTGTCGCCAGTGGTGATGTCGGTGATCGTCAGCGTGTCTGGTGTGTGCCTTGGGTTGTTGATGGCTCGGGTGGCCTCTCCAAGGTCGATAAGAACAATTGCGGCATCTGTCGTTTTATGTGGTAGCCTCATTCGATGAGCAATCGACTTGTTAACAAATAGAATAATATGAGCGTTAACATCAACAAATCGAAACCAGATGTGGGCAGCACATGCTGAGATTGGCCCAGGCAAACCGTTGAGTGCCAGCGACATCTGGCGTGGAAGCGTCAATTCTTCACACTTTTGTAGAGAGTGGAGTTAGTGGAAGCATATCAACTGCAATAGCAGGACAGGGTTGTATTGAGTATCCAATGATCGAATACCGAATGATGATTTTATTGGTGAATCAAGCTCTTTTTATACAATTCGGAGGCTGACGATTCGATGAGACTTCACTTGTAGAATTGTTGATAGCTAGAATGATATTGTTGTTTTTATTATTGTTGTTGTTGTGGATCCTCACGCCACGCCTCGAATGAAGGCAACGCAAACTGAACGCATGGCAAGCGCTTGTTGCGCGACGATTCCACGAGGAACGCAAATTGTTGCACGTAAGGCGCACCCGTTGTGGCGCACACCACACTGGCCATGGTAATGTCATGTACGCGTGCCACCTGTTCATCGGTGAAACCAGCACCGTTGTAGGTGTAAGTGGTCGGCGCTACGACAACGGATGAATTGACCGAATGTGACTTGTCATTGTTATACTGTTGTTCGTAATTGTTGTTGTTGTTATCGACATTGTGGTAATTTTCGTGATGCTTGTGTGTGTAGAAGAAACGATCACCGTCGCGTTGACGCTTGAATTGTTCCGCAATGAGGCATGCGAATGTGGGCCCGACGAGGGCGCCCTCAAGTGGGCGCTCCAACGAGCCGCCAACGTACAGATCAATGTCGTCGGGATGCGCGTAGAGGTGCGTCAATCGTTGCCACGAGTCGCCCATAAGTACCGGCTTCAGTTGCTCGAAGCTGGTGTGCCGCTGAAGGCCGCAAGCGGCGCGCACCTGTTGGTAGCTGGCCAAACCGTGATCGCGCGACCGTTGCAAATCGATGGCCACCAAGTCAGTGCCGCTGCCGGTGAGCGCAGACGTGTCAATCGATTGAAACATGCGCCCTTGCACGTCGTCGGGCACACTGGTGTCCCACTTGCCAGTGGGCTCTTGCAACGACGACTCGAGCAAACCACCAACGTGACCTCGCTCGTACAGTTGCTTGGGTGCGTTGAATGTGCGCCACAGCACCTCTGGCGGGGCCATCAGCGTGCCATCATGATTGGCCAACGTGAGTACGCCCCAAATGAGATTGTGCAACCGGAAGGCGCCCTGAGCGAATTCGTTGAGTGTGTAGCCACGCACTTGGGGTTTGTACGCACTCCTGACCACACATGATGATGAATGACTTTGTGTATCAAGGTGAAAGTGTTGCATTATTTTGCGTCCCACTAACACAGGCAACAGTTCGCGCCACACAATCGATTGATAGATGGCAATCACTAGACGACGTGTCTCTTGGAACAAACGCTCGTCGTCCCAGTGCGCGTTCACTGGCGCCAATTGTTCGGCCAGCTGATTGTGCAGACGCATCTGCATGGTGTGCACCAACAACAGGTACGGCGTCTGATTGTGTCGTGAGTCGCCGCCTGCAAAGCAGCGCGTCTTCTGCTCGTCCTCCTTGTTGTTCTTCAACTGTTTCTCGCTAAACAAATGATGCAACGCACAACCGGGCGCTCGACTGACCCGTGCCGGCAACAATGCAGCACCCTCGATAGTGCGCTGGCGCAATTTGCCTGCATGGAATGAGCGCAATTTGTGCGCCTCACGCTCGCTCGAGCCGTACAACGGCGACGAGTCGAGCCACTGGGACACATGATTCATTTGTTCGCGTACGCCCAGCTTGCACTGTAGGCTGTCGTAGTGGTGTGGCGTCGGCAAGGGTGGCGCCGGTTCGGTGCGTACAAAGTTTAAACAACGTCGCTTGGTCCATCCGTAGAAAGGATCGTTGTGTTCGACGTGTATCGGAAAACATGCAACAGGCTGCGAGGCGGCCACGCTGGCATTGCAACAATCGTACGGTGGACCGGGCGTTGGGCCATCGTTGGCCACTTTCGACAAATCGTGCGCCACATATTGCGCAAAGTAAGAGCCCAACAAATTGAACGCACGCGTTTGGGCGTCGATTTGTCCGAACGCTGTCGCCGAAACTTGACGAGCGCCCGGCAAAGCCACCTTGTGTGTCTTCTTGTCGTGATGTTCCTGTACCGAATGAACGCTCAACGTGTGCGGTGTATTGATCGCATCATCGTAACTTTAATCACCATTTCAAGAGGTGAATAGCACAAGAGGGGCAATAGTACACACGCACACACACACATAGAATTAATTGTTGGACGATAAAAATTATATGTACGTATGAAGAGAGACCGTTTCTTGGCACACTTACATGGCAGGCAAGAGACGCGCGTAAGCGGTCCAAGCAGCGCCCCAATTTGGGTGGGCCAGGTTGTTGCATGAACCATCGTACGTTCGATACAGCAAATGTTTGTGGCAAGCGTTGTTGTTGTCGTTATGGTAGCCACTGTTGTCATTGTTTTTATACGCCTCTGTTGCTGCTAATGTTTTATTATCGTGAGTTGTTTTGTCGTCATAAGTTGAAGATTCTTTTTTGTCGTGTGATGAGTGCTTGTCGCTTCGTTTCTTCAAAGCCGAAGCTGAACTATCATCGTATGTCAAGTTGTCTGTTTCTGCTTTGACTGACACAGGAGTATAGCACACGAACTCGGCTACACCAAATCGATACAAATCGGGTGCCCATTTGCCCGAACCGATGGCATGCGCTACCGATGTGCCCGACACCGCAGCGTACAAAGCTTCCAGATAACGACGACGCTGTTGCTGGTTCTCGTCGGCCACTGGTTCGTCGGCTACCACTTCGTACCGCTCGTTGTGATGCGCTACAGACTGCGCCGGCTTGGCCACATGTGCCGCCTCGCTAGCCACTATCTTGTCATAATTAGGACCCATTCGTTGCTCGATGGCTCTCCCCAGCGCCACGCTCAGCTCTTGCTCTCCGCGTGCACCCAATTTGGCGTGTCCTGTTCCCACACTTGAACTGTCAGTAGCGGCGATTTTGTTAGCCGACAAACCGCGTGCCGTCGAACTGGACACCGAGCCATACAAACGCTCGCTGTGCTCGTCTTCTTTGTCACTAGCAATTTCAGTGATAGCTTTCTGATGTTGCTGGCTTGCTAGCTTGGTGGTATCATCTTGACGCTTACGGCGCTGATGAGTGCCCACCAATAATGCATGCGTTGTTCGGGCACAGCAAACATGTTGGGAGCCACACGTGTTGGCGGTGCCAGCGCGTGACGCGTACGCGTACGCGTCAAACGACTCATGACAGCTGGCCGGCGGCAAACAGACGCCCGACTGGGGCATTTTCCACGATTGCTCAACGCCAACGTTGGCCAAACATTGCTGTGGACCTACCACTGTATGATTGTTGCTGTCGTACAAATTGATATTACCATGCGTATTGATTGCTTCTGTGATGCCATAGCTCAAGCTAATAGCCAGCAACAATGAATGCACCTTTGTGGACCTGAAACTCATCCTTTCACACACTCTATGTTCTTTGACCAATTAACACTCAATATACTTTCAATAATTTTGCAATACTATTTACAAATGATTGTCGATATCTGCCAATGACAGATTCGACTTAAGAGTATATTAGACTGAAGAGTGCTGAGAAATCTAACGTCATAATGAGCAGACGAACTTTCGCTGATTATCGAATCCAACGCTAATAAGCTTAGTCTTCCATCATTCAACAATTCGAGCATACACAAAATGTTCGTTCAGTTCGATATCGTGCGCAATTGTCATCATTGTGACATAATCGATTCGTCAGAGTTCGTCGGTTGCTGCATCAAACGATTGCTCACGTGTCGTAACCTAGTTTCAATGTCAATCTAACTTATTGCTTGCAATACTTTGTTGTCTTTACTCTGGACTCTAGAGGCTTGTCATTATCATTGTTGACTCTCTTGTTATGATTGTAATTTAGCTTTTGTTGCCAATAAACGTGGTCGACTCTCGACACATCACTTGTTGACGCACGCACGCGCGGCAATAAAATCATCATGCTCGTAGTTACCCATACTCCATATCAAGCCAAGTAGAGATTGCAGAATCTTGTTTGTCGACACACAAACAAATGTGGCAGCAGCTGTTTGTAATATGACATGATCAAGTGAACAGAATCATGCTAACTATGAGACATCGTAATTTGTATTCGTTTTTCATCGTTCAATTTTCTGACGAATTTTGTCTCTGACAGTGCGTGTTTGTAGATGGGCATCCAATATGTTTGCAAGCCAACGAAAGCATGGAATTAGAAGAGAATAAAAATTGAACTATATATCTCTGAAAGGCCACACCTGAGAGTATCAAGGGACGAGCATTGCTTCAGTGAATTGGGTTAGAGTTTCATTTACATAAAACTTTTTGCAACATCTAATTATCCTTAGGAGTTAAGGTAGCAATAGTATTTTTAATGTGTGAATTATTAAGATTAAAGTTGTTTATTTATTTATTTTTTCGATGTCAGAGTGTTGCTCTAAAACACGCACCACTTCTTTAATGGTATGATAGATCATATTCTTAATTTGTAATTTATCCTCACGATTTATGTGAGTAGCTGGCAACGCGCGAAATTGTTGTGTCAGGTGTAAACATTCTCTAACATGCTCTGGTGACACAAAGTCATTGGCTATTTTGATGCATGAGCGTAAATTTTTCACCTGATGCGGAGCACCATCTGGAATGAGAGTAGAGTCGCCGAGATCTTCATTTACCGCCACATAGGTCGAACGAAGTCGATGGAAGAAAGCAAGTTCGATGAAGGATCATCTTCTACTGAACTTCTTTCCAGTTTCCATCTAAACCAACTCTAATAGTTCGAGCCTCCAATAATTAGAATGTGTAGTATGAGCGGCCTTAGAGACAGAAAATAAGTTCATTTGATAATAACGTCACGTGTTTGGGAGCGGGATATTCATTTTAGACACAAAAAAGCGGGACGATCTCAAATTAAACCGTCTATTTGTTCACTTCCTGGGTCGATACTGATGTCGAAAAACGCTGGACAAGTGGGCAAGCCAGGCATTTTTGATATCTCCCCCACCAAAGCGTACACAAATCCAGCTCCAGCAGAAACGTTTATGTCGATGATCGGAAATACGTAATCCTTCGGAGCACCCTTGAGTTTTGGATCATGCGAAATGGACATTTGAGTTTTGGCAATGCACACCGGCAATTTTCCGAACCCATTGTTTTCTAAAAGCTTGATTCGATCCTTAACACTAGCAGATAAGGATATGTCTTTTGCACCATAAACCGTGGTGGCAACCTTTCTCAATTTGTCGAAAATCGTTGTGTTTTCAGTTTCATACAAAAACTTGGCACTATTTGTTGAGCTCGGACAAGCTTGAATGGCACCGTGGGCCAATTTGATCGCGCCCTCGCCACCGAACGCCCAATTATCGCTGACAAAAAATTCTGTGGCCCCATGAGCTAATGATGCAACGCGCAGTTTCTACGTCCTCATCTCGGCCATCCACAAATTTGTTGAGCGCTACAACACAAGGTACGCCAAAGTATTTCACAATATTGGTAATGTGTGCTTTCATATTAATCATATCAGATTCGAGCTGTTGGCTATCACCAACTGGACCCAGATCACGTCCGTGCATTTTTATGGCGCTCACCGTGACTACAAGGATGGCACAGTTTGGCATGAGGCCTGAATAGCGACATTTTATGTTGATCAACTTCTCGAATTTGATGTCAGACGCAAAGCTACATTCGGTAATCACATAACCCCTACCAAGTCTATGGCAAGTTTATCAGCTATTATCGATGATCTACCATATGCGACGTTTGAAAATGGGCCACAATGCACTAACACCGGTGTGCCCTCGAGTGTTTGCATGAGAGTTGGATGCACTGCATCTCGGAGCAATCCACAAACGGCAGTTGGCTGTGGAACGATGTTCAATATATTTAAAGAATCTATATATTGCCGTAGAGTGTATGATCTGAGAGTACTCTCCTTCCATTTGTGGTTGATACGATCTTCATCCCGATCTACGACATCGCCGTCTGCCAAAATAACAATGTAACACTCTCGATCGCCGCGTCATACAGACACAGCCATTTCGGGCAGAATGGATTCGTCGAGATATTTTTCAAATTGAGTCCTTGAACCTTCATTGCTGAGCTCGTGCACAATTTCCCCCAAATCAAAACAACGAACCGTGGCTGGTCTGAACCGAATTAGCAAATAATCGCACGCTTCGCGCAATTCGGACACGCTAACATTGTCCGGACATCTAATTTGACCATCGCGATAATAGTCGAGTATGACACGAGACAGATCAGAGGATATGCATTCGGCAACCTCATATTCTCCGCGTTCATTGGGTCTGTTTAGTTATGGCGATGAAGTAGGATCAAACATGCGCCCGAGCGTTGTGCTGGGACGGGCCGAAAACATGGCAGGATCTACCACAAATCGTATGTTCTCCACCACCAGCGTGATACGTTCCGAATTAGACTTGGATCGATATGGTCTGGAAAATGAGGTCTGTAAATGCGAAAAATGTTAAAATGTTCGAGAAGAGCAATACGCGTACGATTGTAAGATAGGCGACAACATTGGCCCCTACCAGCGCTGTACTCTACAAAGTTGCTGCCGCAATTGTTGTCGTTTATATTGTAATTGTCAGTTGTATTGTTGTTTTGACTCCAAAGATTGATCATTGGAAATTAAAGATACGTCGATTAGTTATCATATTTGACGTAAAACGCTTTGTTATTCGCGTTACAATACTTGTTCAGACACTAGTTGCATTTGCTTAACATCACATCGTCGACATCAAAATCAACGCCAATGTTCAGTGAGGTGATTTCATGTTGCGAAGTTGGGTCGCGCACGTGACAATCGCCTGTGGACACAAGCGTGCCTATTGATGACGACGTCGAGGCGGTGGCTGTGAAATCGGTGGACAGCAAACTAGAGCGACTGTTCACGAAGCCAATGGACAGTTGGAATCTGTCTAAAAGTTTGGAATTCAATACGTATCATGTATCTAGCTAAATAAATATATATGAATTTGAAGCGTAGAGTTCGCATTACGTTTTATAAGATATAGTTTCTGCTCAATTACTCAACTCGTCAATTCAAACAACCAATGACGTCCAGTCAAAATGCAGAGGACCGCCATCGATCTCAATATACTGATCGCCAAAGAGCTTTTATTCGAGTAACAGATAACATGCATAATTGATGGCACATTTAGTAGTACATCAGAATACTGGGTGTAATCATAGGATGATTTTTCGTGTGTCTAAAAAAATATGAGAATAAGGATAAAATGCAATAGGTTACTCGTAATACAAACATATCAACCATACTCAGGTCATTCTTCGCGTTCTTGCTGATCGAGCAGGCGCGTGAATTGGCGATCATGCACGACGTCGGGCAATTTGAACACACGCTGACAAAAGTCGAAATAGATTCCGCTCGATTGGGCTTCATTAGCCAGCTGGTCATTCATTGCAAAATGTTCGGTCAAACTGGGCTTACACATAGTGTACAGAACTAAGAAAATGAATCCAACGACGCTGAAAACGGCCACAGCCGCTGTGAGAAAGCGATGCTGGTCAGTGTACTGTGGCCACGAGCCGAACGATACCAACAATATCATTACGAGATTCTCCGACATAATCAGGGTCAAATATTTGAACAAACGATAATGCAATTTCATGTTGAACATGATCGGCCAATAGAACAGAGACGGTATGGAAAATAGAGCAACTATTTGGACAATGAGTGTGACGTGTCTCACCAGGGGCCACTGATCAGTGAAACGCTTTAAATTAGTGGGCTCTTGAAGTTGAGCGCTCGACTCTGGGCGGGACGTGTGGGCTTCCTTCGATTCAATCATGTCATCCATGCGCCACGTGGCTAGACGTTCACTTCGGGCTCCATTGTGCGAGGCCAGAGCTATCGTGTAGACCCAGTAAGAGATACCGGCCACGTGACACACGATAGGCACGACGATCCAAAAGCGGATCAGCACTGCGGTAAGAGATAAAATGATCAAACGTGAGGCAAATATTGAGCCCCAGCCGATGAAGGACAGTGTAAACGTGAGATAGCCGTCGTCGCGACGCCGAACTGCCGCTAGCAGTGACGCAATCACCAACAGTGACACAATGAGCTCGCTGGTCAATAGTAGGTCGGTTTTATCTGCATCAGATCTATTGATTGCCGAAGTAAGAGTGCGAGCTGCTTGACTGATGCTAAGACCTTCGGCACTGTTACTGCCGGTCAGCGCCTGGCCGGCCGTATTGGACAAACTGTTTTGACTTGATGCCGATAATTGCTGCAGGTTGCCGCTGTTATTGGGCTTGCCGAACGTAGCCACTATCAGAGCGACCTGTGTCAAGACACCCAAAAAGCCGGCGTAGAAATCTTCAAAAAATTCCAATCCGTCAGATTGACGTGACAACGAATCGAACTTCTCTTGCTCTGAGTCTCGCGGTTTGCGCCACACACAGCTTCGTTCGCACAAGAAGCCAATCAGGTCCACCTGTCGCTTGACTTGCCAAAAGATATACATGACACCGTGCACCATGTGCGTGAGAATTCCCAGTATTGTGCTCACCGATTGTTTGTCATCGCATTGCGAGCCCAAATATGGCTCAATAATGTCCACATTTCGTGGACGTGCTCGATCATCATCCGACATTGGAATGCGAACGTCAGTTGTCGTTGAGGCTTGCACTGATGGCTCGAGTGGCGATTGGCGTGCAGTCACCAGGCCGCTCTCTTCTTCGTTGTCGATCTGGTTGCTGTCATTGTTGGGATCAACAGATATTGGCAATCGTGGAACAGGTACTGATTGATTATCATGGCTATTGCTGTTAGTAACTGCTTTAGCTTGGCTCGATGATGATTGATGGCCAGCCACGGCTGTGTTTGTTGTTTCAAGAGAAATGTCATTGTTTGCCAATTGAGCATAGTTGTCGTTGTCTTGACGTTCAAAAATCACAGTTTGCATATACCGGCCCACCCTGTAAATAGTGTAAACCAGTGTGGGCAACATCAATGAAGCCAGGGCCAGAACAAATGAGTATATTTGACTGCTTGAGTAATATGTCTTGGTGGCGTCGTAATCTTCGAATATTTTACGCACAAACGTGAACAAACGCAACAATGTAAATATGAAAACACGCTGAAACCATGATACATCCCAAAAGCTGCCCGGAATGTATTCAACGCCGCTCTTGCTTACATCGCGTACGTTTCGATCATTTTGAATATCAGACGGGGTTGAGGCTATAATAGGGAGCACAAATGCACTCTTGAATCCAGGAGCTGGCGGTTGCTGCTGAGTATTGTTGTCATCTGTTGTAGTGATGGGTCCCTCGTAAATATCAACACGGCTTCCTTCAGCAGGTGGTTGACTCGTCGACGACGATGATGTTGCTGCTGCATTGTCTTGTCCTTGGTCTGTATTCTTTGAAATGGCCACCTTGGATATGGCTTTCGCCAACATCTGTTCAGCATTAGCTACTAAATCCATGCCGATATCAACAATTGCAAAACGAGCAGACTGTAATAAAGCATTTATGAGTATTGTTCGTTATTATTAGTAACGTAATAATGAATCTCTTTAATAAACTCGATTAGTGTAAAGCTTTATGTAATTGTGTTGTTGGAATTTGTGACCGTCGTCAATTTGTCATACTTGTCCTGTAGCTCACGCTCACGTTGCTTTTCACGTTCGACAAGATCTGTGAGCTTGTCGATCCGCCTCTGCATTGCAATCTCTTCATTGGCAGCCAGTCTAGCCAACGTGTTCAGCTCTACAGTGGCATTGATAAGCTTCTCGCCGCCTTCGCACATCTGTTGACGAATCTCTTTTACTTTGGCTTCGTAGCCGCTTGTTAAAACTTTGTGCTTGCTCTCCGCTTTTGCTGTTCGCTTCTCCAATCGCTCGAATTCTGTTTTCAGTGTGCCAAATATTGCTTTGTAATTCTTGATCAGGATATCTTCACCAAGCTCAGATGCTGGAAAATACCTGCCGCGATTTGAATCGTACTCAAAATTATCCTCTAATTTATTATGCTCTTCTTCGAATGAGCGACGGAATTTCTCATATCGATCAGGTCCGTCGGAATCTATCACCTGCTGAATCAACTCTTTGGCCTTGCGCAAGCTCTCCGGTGTGACATTCTCATAACCGTGGTCTGCTAGAAAAGTATCGTGCAATTCTTTCATATTGATTCCGGTTCGTGTCTTCTGAGCATCATAGGCAATTTGCTCATCTGTGGGATCGTAAAGGGCATCTCTGTGTAACAGTCTCAGCATTTCAAGGCGCACTTGTCTGAGTAGTGAGTGGGCATTGTAAGCTTGGCCAATGTCGTCGATTGAATCGATAAACTCTTCGATCTCAGCCGAAGTGCTTGGTATGTTGACGGGCCTGGGCAAATCACGTTGAACGGCCAGCGATTTTCGACGAAATTCTTCGAGACGCTTTCGTTCCTCTTCTTTCCGAGCTAATTCGTTGAGATGCGCTTGATCGGGCACCATCACCTGATGCTCGTCTTCATCTTCGTTAGCGTCCATTTGCTGTTCCTCACTTTCGTCCTCATCGACAGCAAAATAATCATTTTTTGGCTTTGGTAACATACTAAACTCTTTCCTGAGAGATTCTTTCACAACTGAGTCTCCACTTGATCTGATCATGAGTGGTGCCTCATTATTGGTCAAGCTCGGTTCTGGCAGCACCAACTTCGGTCTGCTCGGCTTGAGTGATGCAACAACTTTGGTGGGATCAATCAATGCTTGATTATTTTTCTGACGTTCTTTATCCTTTTTACGCTGGGCCTCTTCCACTTCGTAGCGCATCTCTCCATCCATGTGATCTTGTCGAAGACGCTTGAAATTGAAACCTTTCGATTTGTCCAACTCTTGAGCGGTGCTGTAAGGACCTTCGGGCACTGGTTTCTCGAATGGAATCTCGACATTGTAGTCGATCCCATGCTTTTGTTTTCGGCCACCTAATCCAACCACTATTCCAGCCATCCGCAACTCTCGACGCTTCTGAAGGGCAGCCAGACGTCGCGCTTCCTCGAGTTGTTTCTCGCGTGCCTTGCGTTTCGCCTTTTTTCCTTGAGTATTGGCCAGTCGAGCTCGAGCCTCATTTAACATCTCCAGCTCATCCTGATCCATATCCTGTGGATCGGGCCGAGCAGGCTTAGTTTCTGGGCATGGGTCGATTTCGCCTGGACGCAGGCGACGTGGGTCCTCTGATGTGCCAGCCTCGTCGCCCTCCTCTCTGCGTTGTGCTTGATCCAACAAATATTCGTAATGCTCCAAACATTGTGACGCTGTTCGGCCTATCATACTGGCGATAGTTCGCCATTGTGTTGGTAATATTTTCGCTAGATGTAACAATTTTTCAACCTCTTCTCGACTCCATTCGGTCTTTTTGATTGACGGATCAAGCCATTCGTTCCAGCGAGCTTTACATTGTTTGGCAGACTTTCTGTGAAGCAATGAGGCTACACGAGACCATTGGTTGACTCCATACTTTGAAACGGCCACTTTCAAGATTTCATCCTCTGTGTTGCGCCAAACGCCACCCTTGATCATGATACGAGGCATGGTGAGGCTTGTTTTGGTTTGATTGGCTCTAGGGAAGTCAAGTCGTCCGTCAATGCAAACTGTTAAACATTTCAAATAAATAATTTACAATAATGTAATAATTTAATCGAGATGATTTAGTACAATGAAGAACATGAAAATAAAATTGCTTGAAGAGTTGTGTTTTCATTTCGTGCGTCTCGCAGAATCAGCTGTTCAAGTAGTTTGACGCCCGACAGCAGAGAGAGAAAAGCGCCAAATCATGCGCACTTGGCCAAGCTCAAAGCCACGACTTGGCGTTGTTAAAGGGTGTCAGAGACTTAGTTTGCAAAAAAATAAAAGGACAGATGACTGTGCGTTCAAGCAGTGCATTTTCGAGCTCCCGTTGACTTCTATGGCAAGCATATCATTTTCACTGAGACATAGTAGATTTTTTCAAATTACGCGCGTAAACCTTGCCTGTTTCCTCACGCTGACGGCAGTACCACATAAAGACAAAATTCACACTGTTCCATTCAAACACACACCATCATCTGCTGATGCTTCTTTTATTTTTTTTGCGAACTAAGTCTCTGTCACCCTTTACATGATCATCCAAGGCGACACCAGGTCTATGTGGTCTGTCTAATATGGGAAACACGTGTTTCATGAACGCTGCGTTGCAGTGCCTTTCAGATACGCCCCAACTAAACCATCATCTGCTGACGCTTCTTTTATTTTTTTTTGCGAACTAAGTCTGTCAGCCTTTAACAAATTGCATCTTGAGCGATAACTTTGTGAATGATATTAATATGGACAATCCCCTTGGTATGCGGGGAGAAATCGCACGAACCTCATCAAAAACATTCGGAGCGGATCGTTCACATCGTTCATACTTCGTGATTCAAAAGTGTTGTTGGACGGTTTGCGCCTCAATTTAACGGATTTCAGCGACAGGACTGCCCAGAATTGATGGCTTTTCTGTTGGATGGACTGCACGAAGATCAGAACATTTCGAATCACAAATCGACCATTGTCAACAATTGTCGATTTGTGCATTCGAAATGTAAACCCGCGGTTAGTGACAACGGTCCTCGAAGATTGTTACGCCCGCACCACTGTACAGGCCTGAATTGGTGCCTATACAGTGTAGGCATTCAACCGGCGTCGGCCACGTGAATTAACATGGGGCTCAGCCGTCCGCATTTGAATGACCCGTCACCAATTCAGGCCTGTACAGGGTAACATCTGATTACCCTCAAGAATTAAGGTGGCAATAGTATCTTTTAATGTATGAATTATTAAAATTAAAGTTGTTTATTTATTTGTTTTTTTGATGTCAGAGTATTGCTCTAAAACACGCACTACTTCTTTAATGGTGTGATAGATCATATTCTTAATTTGTAATTTATCCTCACGATTTATATGAGTAGCTGGCAACGCGCGAAATTGTTGTGTCAGGTGTAAACATTCTCTAACATGCTCTGGTGACACAAAGTCATTGGCTATTTTGATGCATGAGCGTAAATTTTTCACCTGGTGCGGAGCACCAGCTGGAATGAGAATAGCGTCGCCGAGTCGTTGCCTAATGGTATAGGCACGCACCTTTTCACTTTGATACAAACGTTCGAGCATGTCGTCGTCTAAATACCACATTTGGTCGTGTATTGGATTTGAGGTTGTTGGTATGTCCCGTAGTTGTGCCTCGCGCAATAAAAAGCGGCTCACTTTCGGAGCATCGCACGCTTCGAAAATGTGCCACAATGCACCGTCAATTGTATCATCATCACTGTCTCGATCGTTTTCTTGCTTGTGCTGTTTGTTCTCTTTGGTTGAGAAAAATCTCTTCGACGCTGTTGAGATCATTTTAGTGGTTTGTTTTTTCAGAGCTTGTTTTTGTTTCTGAGTCCTCGATACATGCGATTCGACAACACACACCATTACATTGATAGCATCACTAATATCTATGTGCAGGTTTGTGGTCGCCCGCGATGGCCACGCGTTAATCCCATAGGCTGAGTATAATTTGGGACCCAAATCAGGAACGACCATTTGCTTAGGTAAACGTGTGGCCAAATTTAAGCGAGATCCACGTGAAGTGTAATGATTAAGTGGCAAGGCACGCATAAGGTCGGCAAAGTGGTCGGGTAATATTTTGGCAAAATCATCGCCCGGTGGCCAATCCTTGAGTTTCCATGCAGGTCGATCACTTTGATGACCTTGACGGTTAATCTTTTTGTCTCGAGTAATATTAATAGGATAAATTATATCATTAACAGTGGAGCTTTTCTCCAGATAATCTTCGTCGTGGTCAGTTCCAAATTCGTGCCAATAATCGGCCATCGAACGTAAGTGTACCACACCTGTACGACAGTCAACTAATTCAACCAATGGCGTGTCGCTATCGTTGGCTAATTCAATTAGTCGTTTACTGAAAGCTTTCAGCGACCACAAACGCTTGTCTAATTGCTTGTGTACGCCACGTACTAACACCGGCCTACCTGATAACCATTGTTGTCGAAACAACGCATCGTTGGCTTTGTGTGCGCTAGCATCTAACAAAATCAACAATCGTTCATCAAATTCCCAAGTGTGAGGCGCCTCGTGTTCCGTGTTTGACATCTTATCGACTTGGCCTCTTTGTTTTTTACGTCTCTGGTTGACACTGGTGTCGATCGCCTTTCTCTTATTCCGAATCACTAACTGAGACTCAATATGATGTGCTTGTTGCTCTTGTCTAGTAGATGAAGTCTCAGTTACACAAGGTAGTAGTTGAATAACTTGTTCAAGCCATTTTTGTTGACGAGAGCGAGTCAATGGCAACACATCTTCGCTCAGTGCATAATGATTGTAAAAATTTTGTTCGTAAATGTTCGTGGAAACAGCGGCATTATCCGAATCAGAGGCATGAATTGATAAAGGGCGCTTGCACGCACATTTAGGTCGTCTTTCGTGCAATCGGCGCCACAGGAGTTCCATTGAATCACCAGCGATTATATGGGCCAATGAAAGATCCTCAATACGGTGCTCTTGTCTATCAGTACACTTGATCCACTCCTGGGGAGAATCCGATTTTGTTGTTAGTGTTTCCTCTGCTTTAATCTGTTGCCCTCGGTGGTTCTGTTGTTGGCGGCGTGACGCGTAACAATCGGTGCATATGACAAAGCCACACTTTTGGCAGACAAAATGCACGTTGAACAATGTCGTAGCACACACGTCACACAATTCACGTACGCCACTAACCAGGCGTTTCCATGTAGAATGTTCTTGGAGCGATCGGATATCGTTTAATTGTGTGCAATCGTTTGAGTTGACTTTACAGCCATTATGATCTGCATTATAACGACGCATTACAGTGCTCTCGTGTTCTATCATTGCACAAAATTCGTCTCCAATTAAGTCAACAATTCGAAGCGCGGTATCTAAGTCTAAATCGGACACACGGAATGGAGGCACCCACATGCGTGTATCACTAGCACGTACATCTTTGGCTCCCGTAAAACCAGCCTCGATTGAAGTGCCGCTTTCTACGTCAAGACGATATTTGCGATATTTAAAAAAACGACACGACCAATCTATCTCGTTCTCCTTTAAGTCGGTCTCTATTTGTTCGCTGGTTAAAGGAATGCGATGACGACATTCGAGACATTGCTTTAAAGTTGGATAGTGTAAACATGAGCGCGTTTGAAGTTGTGCACGATAGACTTTTGAGCCAGCACCCGATCGAATGTTGCTTTTCTTGATGATTTCTGTTGAGACAATTACATTGGATTGCAAGTCATAGGATGATAATGAAGGTTGATGGGAATCGACGACCATTGGAATGCTGTCAATATTAGTCAATGGGACGAGCGACATTTCATGATTTCGAGTGTGACTATCAAAAATTTTTTAAAGAGTAACGTCGATTATCAAGCAGACAATTTGGCGTCATACTGTGGGACCACGCTGTCTAGGGCGATCGCGTGATTGGTAGTTTGTTCTCAATCAATGTAAACCATCGAACGTCAGCTGACTCCTGAGTCACCTTGTCAGAACTCATGAGCCTTTGTGAACGACTCAATGCGACTTAAGTTTGAATGACGCGCACATGATAATTCAAGCTGGTGCGCGCCTGCGTCATCGTTGTTGTTACCATCAATTTGTTATTGTAATGTAATAAATTGTTCCAAGAGTGAGTATCGACTCATAAATATAAAAAGTGATATTGCTCTATTTTGTCAGCCAGCCACATTATTTACCGTCGAGAGAGTCTAATAATAATACGTTTGCGAATTCAATATTACATAGTATCATATATTTACGTATTTATATTTTCTACATCTTTAAATCCTTGCAAAAAGTTTTCACAAAACAAGCGCTGAAATCAATAAATGGAAAAAGAATTGTTGTCATCGTTGCCTCACCTCAATGCAGGGCACAGCGCAAACGACAGTGCATTGCGCCAGCGGTAACTCATATCTTGTCTCAAATGCGGTCACATTTGAGTCACCAATTTCACATCAAAGCAACCTCAAAACAATCAGCAAAACAAACTCAATGTGGTCGACTCAAGGTTGAGCTGGCAATACGACCAACAAATTCTTTACACGGCGATAAAAAAGCCGCTCATAATTCCTAGTATTCGATTCAGAAACTAATCCAACTCCAGAGTCACCTGATCAGTTTAGCGCTGTGTTGAGACTCGCGACAAAAAACAACCAAAAAGAACATTGACCGCGCTGCATTTATTGATCCCTTACGATTCATTGATTGTTCAAAACATTTGCAGTAACTGATTTATTACGCCAATAATTATTTTTTTTCACTGCTTGCAGACATCAACACGTATTTGTCTACTTGGCTCCGAGCAAATTCATAACAAGCGAACGCAGAAATAGAAACAACAAGCCAGGTCGATACAAATACTACTATGATTACTAATATCAGGAATCGCTGTGCATTGTTGGTGCATTTCTCGTTAACACCAGAAGTATTATCCATATTTACATAGGAACAACAAGAGAGCATAAGGCGCACACCTAAACACATCCATACATATACACACACAAGTAAACCTCACAAGTAACCATACATCAAAACGACACGCATTAGCGGCCGAAAACCCCTTCAATCCCCCATTCTAAATCACGGATATACCCAAACATGCCCACCAAACGGAAAAAGTACGACGCTCGCTTCTCACCGTCCCGCATCAAGCGTATCATGCAATCTGACGAGGAAGTCGGCAAAATCGGCTCCTCCGTACCCGTGATCATGTCACGCGCATTGGAAATGTTCCTCGAGAGCCTACTCATTGAGGCTAGTGATATTACAAAGGCCCGTAGAACTCGAACGCTCACTACCTCGCATCTACGGGCTGCCATTTTAAAGAATGAGAAATTTGAGTTGCTACGCGATCTGATGTCAAATTTGAGCGACGCCGGCTGCTCCAGTGGCGCCGCAAATTTATCCTCGGCCGGCACCACTGTTGCCTCCGATACTCAATCCCCAAATTGATCAAAACAATAACATCAACCAATGCAGTCAAGTTAGATTCATTAGTTAGTTTCATCTTGAGGTTTCGACTCTACACCGTTTTGTGTGTTGTTTTGGGACTGCTGTTGCTGTCGTTGTTGCTGTTGCTGGTGTTGCTGCTGCTGAACCTGTTGTGCCCATAAGGCGTGTGGTGGCCACTGCTGATGGATGTATCCGCCCACTGAGGGACCCGAATGTAATTGTAGGCCTTGAATTTGAGCTGTTAATTGTGTTAAACCTACTGGTGCAAAATGCAAAGATGCTGTGCCGGACGGATCTAATGTTGACGCCGGCATCACGGGAGGTATAACATAGGGCGTGGCCGTTTGCGCTGGGTGCAACCACTGAGCTGATCCAGACGGTGCTCCCATGGTCGGCGGGTATGCCGACGCTGCAGGCACCGAGGCGGAGAACGGATGGGCACCAGCACGTGGAGGCGGTGGTGCATAGGCGTTTACAGGTGGCATCATCTGGGCGGCATTAGATGTACTTAAGGGATTGCCATTGTTTTGACCGGAAACGTTGGCGCTCGATTGATTGTTGTGATGATGGTCGTAATGATTGTTGCTCGAATGTTGGCCGGCACCGCCAACCGACGAGCGCCATCGCGGTTCGCTGCTTTTGTGATGATACTGGCGCTTTTTATTCCCACCATCTGCAAATTTGACCAATAACGGGTCACGAGACCCATGACACGGGCGACCATTCAATTCGGATATGATAAGCTCACACTTTTCTCTCGTCTCCATTCTATCATAAAATATGAGACAGTAATTTTTTGAAATGGAGAAAAGAGAACCAAAAGCAATATAAATGTTTTGCATTAGTTGATTATTAATTAGGGGTTCTGAGCAGTAGGACAAGAGAGTATATTCACTAACCTAGCGAAGCCGACTCCACGTGGCTGATTGTTCATTGGGTCTCTTAGAATTCTGGCCGAAGTCACCTGTCCGTATGGGCTAAGAAGATTTACAAGATCTTGTTCATCCATGTACGGTGGTAAATTTGCGATGTACAAGTTGGTTGGATCTGGGTCTTGCTGCTCATTAGTTTTCGAGAAGGAATGATAAAGTTCATTAGTATGAGGCACACAGACTCATTCTTGCTTGTATTAGTTAGAAGGGATAATTACCAGACTATTCATGGGTCCACCGGCATTTTGATTGTGCTGGTGATGTTGTTGGTGGTAATACGTTGGATTCGCAGTTCGATCCCTCGCCATCTGGGCTTGGACGCCTGCTTTGAGCAATTCAGCCACAGCTTCTTCAGCAGCTTGGGGTGATTCAAAGTCAACAAACCCATACCCTGCATGATGATGTGATAATTGTGAGTGGAATTCAAAGGATATCAACAATAAGTCAGTTGTAACGGTAAATTGTATGAAGAACAGATAGACACTCGCTAAACGTACCCTTGCATTTGTTGGATATCTTGTCAAGTATGGCTTTTGTAGACAAGATCATACCGAACCGTTTGCACATGTCATGCAAATCCTTATCACTGGTATTTGGAGATAAGCCTCTTATGTAAAGATTTGTTTTGCTCAAATGATGATCACTGGGCGTTCGATGTCCCCCATTACTAGCCACGGAGCCAGGCACAGAGCTGCTTGGAAAGCTAGACATGATTTCTGTCGGGGCTACTCGGATTGTATCGATATTGTCCCCTATCGAATTTAGTCAACACAGGGAAATGATCTACAACTGGAGACAAACGTTGCGATGGCGTCTATTATTCCTAGTGTAAATTGCTCGGTGTCAGTGGAAGAAAGATTCGTTACTAGTAGCTACAATTTAAAGCCTGGATTGTTATCAATGATGATCCAAGGTTATTCGTTGCTGTGTTTAGTATTCTGCCTCTGAGGTTGCTGGTTGAGCGTTGTTCGTATGTCGTATTTATGAGTGTGTTGATTTGCTCACGCGAGATCCGCCGACGATCGTCTTGGACGTCTATTCGGCTTTTGAAATTGAACTTGAGTTTCGTTGATGCACTGAGGACCAATGATAATAAATAATTCTTATGACCTTTCAAATGTTAGTCTCTTGTTTCACCATGGAGGCCAAATTTTTTCACCATACTATCAGCGCACGACGACTATCTTGGTTCTCTTGCACTGTTTCTGTTCTATTTTCCTCGCGTTTGCGTTCGTTGTGGCTGATGATGCTGATACAATCAATTTTTTATTATTAAATTTTATCATTATTATGTCATTTTGACATATGAGTGGCTGTTTTTAATCTAGTTTAGTCAGATGTATTGGCCCATTATAACGTGTCGCTAATAGTCATGATGTTAATAATTATGAAGATAATAATAATAAGCGCTCAAATAATACATTGGTCCAATGGAGGATATTCCATCAGCTTTCACTGACTATGTCTCTCTTACACATCGCTGCTTTCTGGATGCGCTGCACTAATTCATGGTCCACTGTGTTCAAGCGTACACAACCACACACATACACACATACACACACAGACACACACATACCGAACCAAACGCGCGGCTAGTTCGCTCGTTGGCAGCACACAAGCACACACAGACATTTATGCGCTCACAATCATGGTGGCACACAGCCACCGTCATCGTCCACAGCATACTTGACACAATCATGCACCAAACATAATGGTTCACTCTGTTTTGCTTGACACATGCTAGTACATACAAGTATACACATTCGCAAAATTCATACAAACACACATGAAAACACGATCCAGAGCGCGCGACTCAAGTGGCGGACTCAATTATTTAAGTCGTCTCTAGTGCCGGCCAGGCGGCCGGCTATGGTTTGCTCGTTGGCACCAGACAGAGCGCAGATCTGATGCTCCAGTAAAGGCGCGCTGTCGGATTTAAGCACCGCTATGCAAGGAATTGAAATTGTAAACTCAGTTAGTGACTTTTCTCTCTGAATTACACTATTGCCATTGTCATATATTCATTCATGTAATGAGTGGAAATGCAGATGTACGTTCCTGGTGACGCAACTCACCTGACCATGGTATTCGAATAAGACTCATAAAATTCAATTGGTAACTGTAGATAAATTTGTGCAGGTAAGGTGATGAATTAACGGTGGTAGTTATATTTAATTTATTAGCAAATGTCTCAACTCTGTGATTTTAATTTTCAAATAAAATTTATTTCAAATAATTACAACACGAATCGGTCGGACTTGACACTGATCTAGAAGGATAGACTGGTCATAGCTCTTGGCATGAAATTGTTGGCCTCATGCTGATAGGTCTGCTGATGTTGCGCTTGTTGATTATCGCCGTTTATAGTGATGTCTGTATCTGGTCGTAGCAAATCGCGTGTATCGAACTCGAATCTATGATTATTAGAATCAATGGGTCCCTGTGACATCTCAGCGCTCCCAGTATCATCGCTTGTTTTTGCGATCTCGACACTTTGTACGATATTATCGACTATTTGTTGTTGTGACGCCACATTGTCATGTGATACAGTCTCAGGGATATAGATGTCTCGTGTGCTGCCTGGATGTTGCACGGACGAGATTGATACAGCCTCAACACTGCCTGGTGTTGGTGCAATCCCAACAGATTCATTCGTCTTACTCATCTGATGCTCATCTGTCGTTTCAAGTCCTGGTTTTACAGGCGATGGGATCGACACAGGCTCGAGAGACGAAGGCGGACTTGTATTCGACATTAGCATTACTGACTGAGACAAGGTTGGCGATGATTCGGTGTCGGTTCTAGATGTGCCTATGGGCATGTCATTTGGCATGATGGCTGACGCAGAGTCATTCTCATTCGATAGATCAGTCGTAACAGTTGAATTGGTGAACATTGGTTGGACGGTAGAACTCTGATTGACATCAGTTTCATGTGTTGGTGTAGGTGCTGCATCAGTTTCTGGCACCAGTGAAGGATCTTGACATGCTCTACGCCAAGTGGTCTCATCGAGCATCAAGTGGCGGAGATTTCTGCGCACATGATCAAGTGCACACTCGGAATTTTCACCACATGCAGCTGGATGAACGCGTAGAGGCTCGGGGACCAAATGAGGTTCGGTCCCCTCGCTCATATGATAGAAGTTGACATAGTAATCTCGCTTAATGGTGTCATAGTACAACTCAAGCACAAGTGCAGTCCCAAATGATGGAACGCCGGTATATATTTGTAAGGCATTCATTAAAGCCACTAGTACTTGATCGTGTGTCACATACACATTCATTCTCACACCAGTATGCTGGTCTTGCTTCGTTATTGTGTGGAAGAATTCAAACAATTGGTGCAACAGAGGTCCCGCACGTAACCTCAACATAGTATCACTGCCAAAGCGTACTTCATCCGCGACGTCGGCAATGTGAGCCAATCGTTTGGCGAATTGTTTCGTGTACCACCAAGGCAATGATGACTTATGTTTTGCGTTGTTATTGGCGGCGTATAGTGAGCGAGATTTGAGTGCATCGTTGACACGTTCGGCCTCAAGCAACGGGTCTGTATCGAATGCATCATCGTGACCAGTATATTGCTTCAATAATTCGAGGTCGTGCCTAAATTCGTTCACATACTGTCTATAACGTGTAGAATTTCGTAATAATAAGGCCTCTTTATCGGCGCTCTGGCACTCTGCGTGAGGCCAGAGCACCGAGTCAAGTGCGCGCTCACGTGTGTGGACTGCCACTGGTTGCCATAATGCCAAAGGGTCGGTCGTAGCAGCAGTGTGTGTGCCACCAGGATTACTTGCTAGTGATAACGAAGGGTCAACATTGTTCCAAATCCATTGGTCACGTGCTGGTAGGAGACCAGCAGCCAATGCTAATGCGCTTTCTATGCAGCGATCTGTATCAGAAGAACATACGTGCAACGCACGTGGCGAGCCACGCAATAATTGATCATAGTAACGATAGCGCAAAAACGTGCCGATAGAGTAGAGACGACGTTTGCCGGCATTCGTAAGCTCATCAAACCCTTCAGGTGGCTTGGTGATGGCTCGACGTTCGTCAAGAAAATATGCGTTCAGTGGAGGCGCTTTATCTCCATGACGTACCACAATTTGAGTGGCCAATAATTCGACACCTTCGTGGTGTCGCGAAGAACCATGTAAATTGAATAGATTGATTGGAAATGCAAACGCAAAATATAATGTCACACAAACGATGCAGAGCACAAACACAATTCCTGCGTATTTCTTCATATTGTTCAAGTTGGCGATGATATCATCCGGAGGCGAACTATACGAGGCGTCGGAGATTATTGAGACTGATTTGAATGACTGACTCGCAACACTTGTTCCAGTGATGTGTAGATTCAAAAGGAAATTAAGTTTGATATATTCATCAAGTGTTTGTATATGACAACATTTGCTGAGTCATCGAATCGTTGGCATAATGTGTTGTTAGAACCGTATCAGAATAAATTCACTAGTTATTAACTATACGTCAACATTTTTCTATGAAATGATTGAGCTCGCTAGAATCAGTGCGTGATGACAAAACTATTCATGATGATAACAGATGCACAACATGTGCCGAAACAGCGATAAACAGAGCTTAATAAAACAACTGTCACTCATCAATCGACACATTAGTCTTTCCATCGATTGACACTGTTGTTCCTCGTGTTTGACATTGGTGTAAATGGCGTCATATCGATTAAACTATTAGAAGCCATGAACTAAGCGCCTGTCAACTCATAAAGATGAACCCTCATGTTGCGATCAGGCGATTAATTTTGACGTGCGATTTGGTCATCACTAACCGCAAACTACTTGTCACAAGGCTACGATCCAATTTGCATTTCTGAACAATGAATTGTCATGATTCCATTCTGCATAATTCTCTGGTATTTCACACACAAATGTTGACAGTCGAATGAAGTTTAGCTAGACTGTGGAATAACATTGGCTTCACTCACTTGTTATACAGTATTCTCCGTATTTGTTGATTTCTATGTAATAGTACGTTCAAACGATGGCACTTGAGTTCACTTCTCTCATTTATCGACACTCTTACTCTCACTTAATTCTTATAGATTGTACCCTGCATCAAAGCGCTGTCTTTATGAGCAACATTCTGAAGATGTATTCAAAAACATTTTGGCTTTATTTTTTGTCTGTTGGACGCATTGTCGTCCATTTAAACTGCCAAATGCCACATGGCAAATCACTGGTTCCATAAATAATACGCTCATAGCATCAAGAGATCAACAATTTAACAATGAAAGATGTTCTAGGCAAGTGTGTGTGAGAACAGGCGATGGATGTATGCAATTCTCATCTTTACACCTGCTCGATGATTTGTATCCAACAGATACAAGCAACAGGGGGATATTCATTGCTGATACTACGCCTCCAAAGTCCAGCCTCTATTCACGCAACAAAGTGCCCTTTTTTGTCACCCTTATGTTGCTCTTTATTCTATTTCATTCCACAACTCAGTACGATAATCAGCTAAATTCTGTGTCACTCGCCGTATAATCTCGACTTTGATAAGCGCCATCGAGATTAATTATGCTCTGTTCTTTGTCATGTATCAGACCGCATTTATGAGCGCCACATTGAACGCCTCTTCACGCAAATTTGGATCGTGTTTATATTGTACTTAACGCAGCCAACCCAGTGTTTGATGACATACTGCAGTCAAATTGAACTGCACGGTTCTATTGCTGCTCTTTTTCAGTTGTAAGTTGGGATGGCTTCAAACGACGCAAACTCGATCAACAGCTAGGCGGCAATCAATGATTTAGCAAGGAATCATTGAAGATTTGTTGTTGAAGGCTTAAAGTGGGAGAAACCCGAAGGGAAGAATGATGAACAAAATTGAACTAGATTTTTGTGACGACAAATTATTACAAGTAACGAAATTCGTTCCCCACTTTATTACTTGTATTACTATTCGAGCGCTTACGACGCATCAAGCCATTCAATTGTGGGGTGTTAGATTGATTGACACCACTGCTGCTGCCGTTCATGTTGATGTTCATAAAATCAGTGGCACTTTTCCTGCTTGGTTGACTGGGTCGAGTATTTATGTTATCGTTGCCATTATTACTATTACCGCCGCCGCCTCCTCCGCGGCCATTACTTCCTCTTCCATGGTCACGCCCATTGTGTCCTGATGTAGGCCATGTATCCGTTTTGGGAACGTATGAACGTAGAATCCTCTTCTCCATTAAGACAGCTACGCCTCCACCAAGACGTTCGTAAGTCATTGCTTCGCACGGTCTCCAATGCGTGGTGGCAGGGTCATACACTTCAACAGAACGTTTATAATTGTCGCCATCGAATCCACCGACCGCGTAGATCTTGCCTTTGACTTCGGCCAAGCCGACCCCCGAACGCCGTTCGGACATAGGTGTAATTGGCTCCCAACGATCTAAGCGTGGATCGTATCTCTCGGCGGAAGATAATTCGAAACGTTCATCACGTCCTCCTACTGCGTATATCATTTTATCAAATGCAACACAGCCTAAATGCTTACGCTTGGTCGACATACTCGCGACGAATTCCCATCGATCCGTTTCTGGATCATAGCGTTCTACTGTTTCAGTGGGCACGTGCTTTTCGGTACCGCCTACTGCATAGATGTATCCGTTTAGCGCGGCCACACCTGATCCGAGGCGCTTCGTATTCATAGGCTTGCACTTATGCCAAGTCCGTTCAGTGGGGTTGTAACGGTCTACTGTGTTCAGGCCAACTTGTCCTTCCTGTCCACCTATCACATAGAGGCAATTGTTCAGTGCTACCACACCAACACTAGTACGGCATGAGGGCAACTTGACGACATCTGCAAACCATTCGTTCGCGACAGGATCATAGATTTCAATTGTATCTAGATATGAAGTACCGTCGTGTCCTCCGACAGCGTATAATTTATCATTCAATGCTGCGACAGCAACACCACATCGTCGACTGCTCATTTTCTTCAGTACAGTCCACTGATTGGTATCGGGGTCATACTTTTCGGCACTATCAATGGCGTCGCCTTGGACCCATCCGCCAACAGAGTATAATTTTTCCACTAAGAGTAGCCTGTAAAGCTTACGTGGTCTGAAGCGTGCATGCTGACCTTGCCTTTCGGCGCGCTCTTGCGGCAACAATAAGTAATCTTTAGCTTCATCGACGTATTCGCGACACTTCTCGTTGCTACGAATTAAAACATCCTGGCTCACGGTTTTGACCAAATATTGCGGCGTCAGCTGAGACAAACGGACGTGCTGCATTACTTCGGGTAAATGTACAAGTCGCTCGTTACGATCGGCTCGGATCCAGCGCATCACTGCTTCAAAGGCTACTTCTTCTGATGGTAGATTGAGTTCATCGTTTGATATGAATTCGATCAGCTGATTGACGGGCAAGCGAAGGAATTCATCACTTTTGACTACATCTTCGAACAATTCTATGGCATACTCGTGAGCGGCTTTGTAAAGTTCGATGCACGAGTATGTGTCAGCAAATTCGCGCACTCCAAGACAATTGCTTGGATCCAATCGTTGGGTTATAAAATCACAGCATTGTTTTTGAATCTCAGTTACTTGTAATATGGTGGCTGTTGCTAGTAAAACTTGTACATTGTCACTGGTGATGTCGATTTCGTTCTTGTAGGCAAAATGCACAATTGCTTCAACAGCATCCTCATCAAACACAGGCAGTGTGACAGTTTTTTCGCGCGACTCACTCAATGAACTTGTAAACATTGCAAGAAAGTACGGCGAACATCCTGATAGTATAACTTTGTGAGCTGGGATCTCTTTCTTTCCCACAATCAAAGTGATATCACATAAACGACCACTTGAGCGTAGCTCATCAAATACAGCATTAACTGTACCTGGCATGTTGGATGATGTTGATTTTGCAACCGTCAACTATTGGTCCTGGTTACATGCGCTATAGCAGGCTAGCTGTGAATGAGATGGATTTATCGGTGTGGTTGAATGGTCCACTACCAAAAGACAGGAATAACTGCTAAAATATAAGTAGGTAATGGTATTAGAATATCGATTAGTTTTGTATGTAGATCGGAGAAAAATGTTGGCTACAAGAGAGACAATATATTGTGCGAAGATGGTTGCAACGTTGAAAGGTTTAGGCAGTTCGATGGCTGGTATGACACATAAAATGGTTTAGAATATAATGATAATAATATTAATATTAATAGTGAGTCCATAATTTTGATTTTGATTTCAGAGGTTCTATGCCCGTGGCACCCAGAGTCACGAACTAAATTTCATAATGATTGCCTTAAAACAAATGAACGGAATTGCAAGTTTGAAAATTTGATAGAAGCGAAGGAATGAGCGCGATGTTTGAAAGAAATTTGCAGTTGCAGAAAAAGGTGCGTCGGGTGGGGTTCGAACCCACGCACAGTCACCTGTATCAGAGCTTAAATCTGACGCCTTAGACCACTCGGCCACCGACGCACTGTGCACATACAACTTTTTTTCCAAATTTGTACATTGTTGCTTTAAACCTCTGACTCAAATGAAACCATTGCTATTTTCAATTTTCATGCTAGATACTGGTAGATAGGCACAAATTAAAATGGACACTTACACTAAAAATGCTGATTTTATTTGATAGGTCGATCATAACATAGTCAGAGGGAATCTCTTGGATATATAACTGCCTTAAATAAATATCATAACAACATCCACTGACACACAATAAATAACAAATAATATGAGATGAATGGCTGGCTGCTAAATCTGATCGTCCGAATATTGAATTCTTCATCACTCACTCGCTGGTGTTCAATTGTTCTGACGTCCGATCGAGCAATTGAGTGATCAAATGGAATTATGTAGTCAGGAGATTTAAATAATACTCTCATTTAATGTTGTGCAATGAATTTCTCTTTCAAATGTGATCTTTATATTTGTATATCCAAATGAGTCGTCTCAATTTCAGGGTCTCTGACCATTGCGATTGTGCTATAATCGTTTGATAAAAGTTGAACATGGAGTATGGGTTGATAGATTTGCCGCTCTAGGTTTGACGCAATCTCTACTTCGACAAAGCTACAGGAATGGGGTTCATAAACACTGCTTCACTTCGAGCGCTAACAATTGGTTTTACTCTTGAACCTTAATCTGAAATCTAAAATATGATCAGGTGAAAGTTTTCGACCTGTCATCTGTTATTCGGTACGGTCACTCGCTAGTGGCGCTATGAATAGGAAAAAACTGTAACAATATAGAGCTAGGTAGCCGAGCGCCCGTGGCTGTTAGTGTTTTGTAAAGTTTTTGTCAATTTTTATTGTTATTCTTTTCTCGTTCAATCGGAGCCTTTCTCGTTCATTCAATGCCTTTGTAATTAGGCAATGAAGTTTGGATGTACCAAAGTAGCTGACCATGCCGTCGCTGCTGCCGCGCTTGCAATAACAATAAGCAAATGCATGGTTGCTGCTGTGGTCGTTGCAGCTGTAGAACGTCGCGAGCTCAACGAAGACAGCACAACAGGCGTCTGCACATTGTGGGCTCCGTTGGCGACCAGATGATTGTTGTGTTTCATGTGTCCAATGTTGCTATAGTCGCTAAGATGATGTGCTTGGCGCCACTCGTCACAAAAAGCGCCCGACGGCACGCTTGTGTTCCAAACACGCTCATTGAACAAGCCAACGGTTGCTGTTGCTGTTATTGTTGAGTTGTTGCTCATGGTGTTCGTTAATGCTGTTGACGGCTGTGTGACAAGTGGCACTTTCAAAGGATTCGTTTTGAGTAATAAATTAAATTGTTGTGTACAATACAGTTTGACATCTTCGCCGGCCAGTTTTGAGAAAAATCGCACTACAAATTCGCTTGCCGATTGACCGCAATCATGGGCCGCTTGACTGCTGACACAACGTAGAAATTGATCAAACGAACTGTTTACATGATATTTAAATTCCCGCACGCACGCACCCCGATCGAACGAGAGGTAAGTGGATTATTCGATTAGTTGTCTAATATTCTTATAACGCAATGAATTAGAGTTAGAATTAGTGTTAGTGTGTTAAACAACTCACCAACACAGTGTGCGTAATTCGGCATCACCATCGGCGGTACTGATTGCATTGTTGTGTGCAATGCTCGTCGTGACATTGCTCGTGGCCTTGTCACGTGCATGCTGTTTCAAACTGACTTCGGGCGGCAAATCATCCACTTGAGCGCTCGCTACTTGTCGTTTGTTCACCTGTCCACTTAGCACCTGTCCATTTCTATTGTCATTTTGTGATAACACTGTTTGCTGTTGGCGCATAGTTGATGATTGCACGTTGTTGTTGTTAGTGCCGACTGTTGTTGGAGGTGACGATGACGATGACGAACCCGATGATGTTGTGGTTACCATCTTGCTGATGCGCTCGTATTCTTGGGCACACGTTGAGTGTTGTTGCAATTTGGACCAACGTGACAAACATTCGACATTCACGAGATAATCTGTGTACTCACAGTCAAAAAAATGAGTAATAACGTTCAGTAAAAGTGTTCAAATTTCATGTTTACGTTTAGTTGAGATTTGTATGTATTTTCTGATGACATGCAACACTCACCGTGCCTGAATGGATCGTCGAGGCACAAATTTTTCACAATCCACGCAATGCGTTCGCGCAATACGGGCGCCAATGATGACCGGAAATGAGCGTAACTCGTAGCTCGTGCCGTGCCACGCCCAGGCAACGTCGCACATCGCGACGACGTGTGTGGCGCATTGCTTGAGCTGACAACAGGCGTTGCCGATGTTGAGGGACGTGCAGCCGGGGAGCCCATAATTGCTGTGGCAGGCGCCAGAGTCCAGCAAGTGTCAGTGAGCTGACGCGTGTGCTTACAAATGAGCTCTAATTGGGCCTCGGACGAGGGCAAATTGTGCTCAATCGCCGAGCCCACTTGTCGTTCCATGTGTGTGCACCTGTCGTGTAACTCTTGCTGAGCCGCAGCACTGGGCCAACAAGCGTCGTCGCTCGGGGCTTCGGGCATCACATTAGTCGAGATTGATGCCAATGTTGGTGGCGGCAACACGTGCCGACGTGTTTCGCGCTTCGGTCTTGCCAAATTAAAACTGTTGCCTTTGCCAAAAGATGGCGCCACCAATTTGCCCAATGCTCGCCTCACACCGGCCAACCACTGTCGCATACTCGCTTGCATGCCATAGTGTGTCATTTGTGTCGCTTGTTGGCCACGCGTTGGTGGAGTTTTTACACTTCCGGTTGCATTGCTACCATTTCTAATGGAGTACGTGTTGTTGGAGCGATTGTGAGCGCTGATTATGTGCGAACTGACGTTCGAAAATGAGATCATTTTGTCAAAAATGGCCAGAAAATCATCGTCAAGTGTGGCGGTCGCATTTCCGGCCACCGATTCTGGCATCAAACTTCCGGCACTCTCTTCCTCCCCGAAATCGTCTACGAGCTTCGGCTCAGGTGCTACTTCGGATTGCAATCTAACGTCAGTCAACAAAGCGAGCTTGCCATTATTTAGTATGCGGTCTGATTCACCTTCTAAATTAGCATGATTCGGCTGTGTCATACCTGCACTGTTTTCAGTGTCATCAGTGCTAGTGTTATGGTTAGTATTGGTATGATTCGAGTTGAACTGTGCACTTGCGACGCCTTGTGTTGGATCGCTCCACGCTAAACTGAGCAAATTCGTCAGCTTGTTTTTGGTGTGCATTCGTTGCTCGTGCCCACAATTCGTCGTGTGCACTTGACGATCTTGTTTTATGTTGCTCAGTGATTGTTCTTTTATATTAAGATCAGCTGACGATGAGTGTTGATTGTTGCTCGTTTTTGTTCTCGTTCTCGTCCTAGTTTGGTGCGTCGCTAAATGTTGAGCTGGTGACCACGATTCACTTAAGTGGTACGGTTCACCTCCAGGTGTGCTATCTTCAATGACACGTGACACTCTATTGCCGGTCACACGTGTCCAAAAACAGGGGGCAACGACGACGACCACCAACAAGACCGCAGCAATCACACCCAATCGACTTGTTGTGCTGATTAATTTGCGTTGTCTCACTCCCATTTGTGTATTGTTATTTCTCGTGTGAATGCTGCATTGTACGAGTGCAGATGCAGGTTCTGGTGGCCGTAATAGTAATACTAACGAACGAGAACAATGCACACTTAATTGTCTCACTAAATTGTTGTCACTTGTTTTGACAATGCTATCGTCTGACATTGTGGCTACAAATATTTTTACTGTTGTGTTAAATCAACTAAGTTGATGCTTGAGTTGTTAAGTTCACAAGATGATGATATACACAAACAAATTTCACATGACGATATGACTTGATCAGTAGCTTGATGACGCTTGGCATAACACCATGTGCGAACGTAAATTCGAGCATAACACGTGCACGTGTGACAACTTTCACTTGTGTTTTTGTCGCGGTCTGAAACTTCGGTCAACTGAACTTCTGGACACCAAACTTCTGGCTACGATCGAGTGGACACCGATCAGCGTGCGGGCGTGCGGGCGTGCGTGTGTGCGTGTGCACACTGGGCGGCCCCTCACGCTCTGATTGAGGCTCATCTCTTCTTACCCTGAAGGCCTGAGTGCACCACAAAAGTGCAATGCAAGCGCATGCGTTGTTCCACACATCAACAACTGTTCGAGGAATTCAAACGACCAACGGACCGCTGTCAAATGGTCTTTGTTCAGCAACATCAGCGAAAACTACAAACAAGCAACGATTTGTTGTTTGTCGTTCATGAGCACTACATTACGTACTTGTTAGAAAACGTTTAGCTTCAGTCAGAGAGACGGCCTAATACGCCGTATGGGCCCAAGGCGAGCGTATGAATTCAATTTCAAAAAGTTAAATGTTTGCTGTTCAAAAATGGTTCGTACACAGTACGGTTCACTTTACATTTGATTGTCAAGTGATGTGAGGCGAGGGCGGAATAAACTGACTAAATATTGGCTACCCTGATATGACATTGTGATGTGACACACAACCAAACTGAAACAACGGAACGTAGCGGAACTAAAATAAACCAAATTGTATCCAACTAAACGCGAGAGTATCGCGAAGTGTTTGTGTCGCCCCAAGGAAAAACAATAAGCAAACATATCTTTTCTATTTCTTTACAACACAGAAACTGGCATCAATGAAAGAATGAAAAAAAAAATTCTTGCAATCCAAATTTCATTAATATTCGTCCCATGCCTAGTAACAAAAGTGAAACAATATGAATGAATGGATTTTATTCAATTCAAAACTCATTCATTTTAATTTTCATTCGCTCTCTAACTCTCATTTGGGTCATCAATATTTGTGTTGTAATACGCCGTTATTACCGTTTGCCAATAGCCATTTGCAGTAAACATGGCATACTCTCAAGTAGAGTTTAGTTGTTATTCAATAACAACTGAGTTTCAGTCTAACTTTGTAGAGAATATCAAAATGATTCAATTTAAGGTCAGTTGGTTCCAGAGAAGATGAAAAAAAGAAAAATAAAAAGAAGAAAAAGAAAAAGAAAATGCGGACAAAAAAAGGTATGTCTAGACTTCAATAGCGGATATGCTCTAGAAATGAGAATTACGGTGAATCTACTTGACGTTTAGCGTATTAGTTGTTAAGAGTAGACCTAGGCGGATACGACACTGTCACGGTTGAGTCTAAATTGGAGCCCCACTTTCTTTGCTCAGACCTCAACTCTGGTCGAGTCCACACAAGAGTATGAGTACTTTTGTCGCTCTTACGCGCCAGAATGATTATCGTGTGCACGTGCATGTAGCCAACATGCTCATGCCATCTAGACAACATGGACCAGCAACACAGTAAACACATAAATGAGTGACGTACAATTGAACTGGACCGGCCAGTACATAGACAAGACGAATGACAACAACCACTTGAACAATTGACAAATGTCATACCAACATCTGACAAGCATGTCAAACTCAATATGTTGTCTTGTGTGTTGAATTTCAAAATTCAACTCCAGCTATTTCGGTTTCGAAAGAACTCTCAACTATTCAATCGGAAAACTTTTAGTCAAAATGAAATGAGCTCACGTACAATCGTACAATCTTAGAATTACACGTGAGTTGCCCATTGGAACCCCACATAGAGCTGAATTATTTTTACTTGACTTACAATTGACATGGCTCGACAATTTGCCGGCTATATTTGTCGACTGTCTATCAATATTGCTCGTTGAGTTGATCATCACAATATTGCACGATGGTAGGCCTGCAATCAATTCGAGCCGTTGTGTAATCGTCACGCGTGTGTTTGACAAGTGACTGACCGGTCGAATTTGCTGCTGTAGCACCAGCAGTGGCATCACAGGTTTGCTAAGAACATTGTCAAACGTACATGACTCATTAGAGTTGAGTCTCACAACTAAGGAAATGATAATGACCGCTACAACAGCAACGACAGAAAGACTTCATATCATTCTGCACAATCTTCAATTGAATTCTGTATACTATATTACAATTCAATCCATTCCAATCATTCGTGTCGACAAGTTGTCTAGTGAAAACCTACTGCCGGCCCATGATTCAATGCAACGACGCCAATGCATGATACAATATGAGCGTAGAGTGCATTAAACAAATTGTGCAATGTAAATATTCGCATGATGAATTTGACGAAGATAAACACACGATTCGAATAAACATCTTCCTGTTTGGCTTATAGTGGCTTAGGAGTAGGTTGAACTTTAACAACAACAACACTTTGCATTGGGTGAAAGAGATCCATTGGCAAATCAAAGTTTTGCCAACGATGATTTGTTCGGTTGTTTGGCTTCTATAACTGTCTGGCGTTTGCATTACAGCCAGGGTTGAATTGCAGCCATTCAATTACATCACATGTTTGCGTATGTGTATATCACACGCAAGTTTATAGTGTGACTAAAAGTCTCAGACAGTTTTCATTGGATTCAACATTGAATGAAATTAGCCCCGTTATTGTTGAGCACGTTAGGGATGTGTGTGTGTGTATGTGTGAGCTCATTGACCGGAAGATTGTCCACCAATGATGTCTTGATGTCTGTCTCACACGATCACACGAACACTGTCGGCGGTCACGATATCCGTGGCGGGTGTCCAATTTGAGACACGAAAAGGGTGACAGACAGGAACTGTATCGATCACATTAGAGTTCACACAAGGCTCTGTTGCAGATGGACATTGTCAGTAACTAATAATGATTGGACCAAACAAAGACATTGGTGCGAATAAATTATGACCAACATTAACATTGTCGGTCTGATCCGGGCGTTGCAAGTATGCTCTCATATCAATCTTCTTTGCTTATATGAGAGCTTTCTTGCTCACTTGTTCGCCGTTTACTACTATATTCGCAATAGCCTATGTGTGCGTTACTGCGCTATGACCCTCTTGTTTTCTATTTGTTGCCGTAAGCCGTTAGTTGTGGCACTAATTTGAGTTGTGAGTTCTTGTGTATTCTGTCTGCTGTTCGTTGTTCACGTGACCGCGTTGCTACATGCTCAATGTGACATCGACTGTTTGACGGATCGCCATTGCGAATGGAAGATAGAGCACACATCATGGTGATGATTGCAACGTAAATCAATAAACGAGTGCAATGATCTTTGGGCTCTAGTTATTGGCATCACCAACTCGCCTCGTCAATCTGACTGAATGCATTAAAGGAGCAACAACATATGAGGTTTAATTCATTGAGAGCTGAATGCTTACGATGAAGTCAAGTCGTTCATTCTTCAGTCCAGCACAAGCCTAGTAAAATCTTTCGCTTCGAATCCTGCATTGCGTGAATATAACAGCTGCCGATATAGCTGAAATTCCAGCAGCAGCAACAATGGGATAACGACCGAGTTGGAGTTGAACTTGAATCGTCACAAGTTCAACTCAAATCAATATAAAGCCGAGCACTTTCACTCGTTCGCTCGAAGCCTACCAAGTGTTTCGGACACAAAAGCAACATCTTTCGCCACCAACTGTATCGCAGCGACTTATGAGGAAATGTGAGGCCCAATAGCTGATGATGGCGCTCTTCACGTGCACTAGCGTGCCCGTGCGTGTATGTTTGGATACACTTTAATGAATCATGTATAGTGAGCTAACAAGATGTCAAGTTGTCACGTCAGTGACTACGTGTTCGTCGCTAGCGTGCACGTCCTTGGCAGTTGTCCAGTTATCTCGCTAGCTTACTTGCTAGCTTGCCGAGTGACTCGCTAGCGCGGCAGAGTGACGACTATGAACACCGTGTTATGGACGACAATGTAATGTAAAGAATAGACCCTCGATTGTTCAGTTATCTATTTAGAGGGCATACAAATTAGAGAGAGAGAGAGAGAGAGAGAGAGCGCAAAGTCAATAATAAGAAAAATAGTGACGTCTTTGAAGAACCATCTCCTTCCGTGTAATAATATTGAACATTTCGCTCATAGCTCGCTTGGCAGCAAATAAAAAATAATGCTAATAATAAAGAGAAATTGCAAACGGAAGATTGCAACGTTTGGCACATGCATTAAAAAGCTATGAGTGCAAAGAAAGAGGCGAATCCTGTATATAGGGCACTCATTTGAATGGCATTATTTTCATGGTAGAGCAAACTCATTCTTTTACCCGACCAACACCAACCAAATTATTACTCCTGACACTATTTTCGACATACTTAATGCTGAGAGTTAGTTGTATTGCATATGAAAATCACTGACACAAACGTCGACATATGAGTGAGGAGACATGAAACACGAGAACATCAACTGACAGTTTGTTCCACACAGTGTCGGCCTCTACATCGTCTTATACAGTATGAATCATAATCTCAGTAGATCGTTTGCCTGCCACTAGAAGATTTCATCGAGAGTGTTGTGCATAAAAGAAGTGCAGTGAAAAAGTCAATATGTTTGATCTGGGAAACTTGTACAACAAGAGCAGGTCGCGTGCGCACAGTATTGGTTCGAGCAAAAGAATCAAGTAACACTCTCAGCAACTTGCCAAGCTGAAAAGATGCTCAGCGTTCGAGATGTTTGAGGCCCCTGGCCCGGAAAGGTGGTTCACTTCGTTGCACGGTGACAATAAGATCCTGAGAGTGACTAACAAGACTGACAACAACAGAGGAGGTACGACTCAAGGAGCTCAGCTACGATGACGGCCGATTGTTGGAAAGCTCGTTGTTGCTCCTTACTCTGGTTCTCTGAATCGACAACATAACCAATAGTGGAACACACACTCGGTATGTCAGCAAGATGTCTTCTTTTTGGAGCAAATACTCAATCAACAATGAGTTAGATTGCTTGTGATTATAGTAAAGACACACAATATTTACAAGAAAAACATGAAAACAGCCAGGCTTCCAGCTATTGGTTGAATCAGTCCCGGGGAAGCCATTTGTCAATCTGATCGTTGTGCCAGTGCACGAACAACAACGATTACTATTATGAACACGCCAAAATGATACAGTGCTCAATTGACAAGGTCGTTGCGTCAAAGCAAGACACAACTAACCAAACGAATCAACGTCGTCACCAACGATTGGCATCCAGTTGATTCATTGCACTATGATTGATTTGTAGCTGCCACGAGCATCATGTAAACAGCATGGGCATGCCAAACACGACCTTCAGCTAACGCAATGGGTGCCTCAAGTGAAATGGCAATTTGTTCCATAGTTGTTGGCCCCATTGTCTATTTCCGGTTATTTATTCTATCAACTGCCGATACAGCAAACAACTGCACGTCCGAAGGTAACAACAATCAAAGCGGCCAACATATTAGAAACTCGTGCCACTCGAAGCGTTAGAGCCCGAATAGAAAGGCACAGGTTAGGCACGAGCAGTAAAATGGTGTGCGTTGTGCACGTGGCCACCATTCATGGTTCAATCGTCGAGAACGATCGTTTAGTTTTACACGCTACGATAGCATAACTTGTTTTCACCCATCGAAGTGCACAACAGCATGTTTTATATTGTTGTTACGTCGATGTGTGTGGAAAGAATCAATTTAAAAGAGGTACGCGTCGTACCTTGGTACGACGCGCTTGATCTCTAGCCGATTCATCGTCATAACCGTTTGGGCGGGACGGGCTGTGTTTACCATTGCATCATGTTTGGTATTGAAACCACCTATAACATAGAGAACGAAAGATGATTCAATCGTCGCGTCGATTATATGTCATTTTGCTTTTGTTTATTGGCCTTGAAGGCATCAAAAATCAGCGGAAGTATCGGTTCGAGTCATCTCACAGAACATTAAGCCTTGTAAATTAACTAGAGGGTATCTCATTCGTGTATCAGAGAAACAACAAGTGGGCACCCTGAAAGAGTGAGCCATGAACAGTACGAAAGAGTTTGTTTCAGTTTCGTCTAATTGGCTAAGTGTTTGATTGGTCGTTGGTTGCGACAATGTTGCGCTAATTTTTGTCGACTGATAAACTGTGTTAAGATTCACCGCCAGTGCGGAATCAGGTCGTATATCGGAATGTCTGCTTTATGGTCAGCATGACAGTCAAGCTGTCCTAAAACACCTGGTTATCAAGAATCTAAAAATCTATAGAAAGCAGAAACACTAGCAGACTCTCTTGCTGGAGCCAGGAACAGACATTCAGGTACTCATGTTTGTGTACCTGTCATGCTCTTCTTTGTGGCTCTCCAATCGATCAATGTGCACGTGAGTGGCAATTAAAATGGCCCACCAAAGAACAAAGCTTCACACCAGAGGACGCACAAATCAATTAGGCCGCCTCGAGCGATAATCGAGCGCTGTACGAACAAGCGTTGGACGATCAACAAATCTGACGCGACCCATCAAGTACGTCACGTAACCTTCAAACTTTGTCCGGCCACTAAATGGATCATGTGGTGAGGTACAATTTAGTCGCTTGATTCGCTTCATTCAATCCAACAAGCACGACAGGCTACAACTCACAACGATTGATGTGTAGAGGTTGTTTGGGTCGCATCGTTCTGCTTCAATTCATTTTGTGCCTGTACTCTGGATTGTCAGATATACACTGCTGTTATGCCAGTGGGGCTCACAACAGCAATCGTTTGTCTGGTTCGGCTCGCTTGTTTCGTCTGTCCAGCCAACAATTTATCTATCTGTCTGCCTGTCTATTCGTTCTACACGCGCAGAAATGGACTCGTCACATCCAACCATGCTAGAAGTTGCTAGATGTATTAGAGGTTGTTTTTGTTGGCCTCGTCGTTGTTGTTTATACCTTTACGCATGGATGTTAGTGGTTCAACTGGATGTGTGTGTGTGTGGAAAAATTTCAATTTAATCTCATAGCACACTGTGTGTATTTGTGCTACATAATCAATTGGCTATCATGAATCTATTTGGTTGCTGATTGTGCAAAACAACACGTAATTCTTGGCTCTCGCTTCCAAGAACAGATGGATTTTACAATCTGAAAAAGGCCAACTTGAAGCTAAAATCAATAATAAATAGGGCTAGTGATTGGCAGATGTGGCAAATACGTATCTAGGTTGTGCCGGATGTGATGTTCAATCAAATCAAATCAGTTCACATCCACAGTTTCGAACATCACAGCCAAATTGAAGCCAATATAGAAATTGAAAAACAACGATAGGAGATTAATCGAAATAAAACCAGATCAGATTTCCATTGAATTGATGCATTGTCTCAGAGGACATCGAACTGTCTGTGTCCTTCACGATTGCACAATGCACCACGAGCATTGGCGCCAATCAATGATTCTTAGTAGCGAGTTGCGTTGCGTTGCGGTGCGGTGCGTCGTGTCGAAATCAAAGTTGAATTCGAATTCGAACTCTAACAAGGTGAGACTCCGCGTCAATGTTTGCGTTAAGCTCGGAGTGGGTGGTCTTCGAGGCGTGGGTAGCTCACACGCACACATGATGTGTATGTTTATGTTAGTTGATGAGCTAAAGATATTTCACGTTCTCCTCTCTTGTGCTCTAGTCTTGATTCGGTTCGTTTCACATTGTTTCGATTCGTGTCGTTTAGTATCTCGAATTTCGTTCCTTTTTCTCCTTCTTCTTAGTATTTCTCATCTGCTGTTTGTTTCGTTACATTACGCTGTTTGTATTGTTATTATTTCTCCACCTTGTTCCTTGCCCGCTCACCTGCCATTTCTTTGCTTCAAACGTACACTTTACACAAACCGTACACCAACAACTCAATAACAATGGCAGAGATTTAGATTTAATCCTGAGCAAGCGCCAGCCATTGCACTAGTGTGCTAACTCGAGCTAAACGTGTAGCTGTGATTTGCCACTACGAGGTTGCTATCTCCGTACTCACTCTATCGAGTCATCTGTAGCAGTAGCTGTCGTCGCTTAAAAGTTCACATAAACTTCTACAGTATGGTAACCTTGTGTAGCTGACGTACAATGCTGTTGTTAGTACTACAACGTGAGCGGGCCGACATGACAAATTAATTTCAAGACATTTCTTAGAATCACAACACGCCACTGCTTACAGCCGAGTGTGATGTCATACACTGTAGTGACTCAGTTAAGATGCATTCCATAGCCTAGTGCGGTATACATAGCAGTATAATGTGTCGATATCAATCAAATAAGGTTCGATATTATGGATTGAAACCATCTTTAAGATGATCTTTGACATTGATTTAGATTGATTACAGATCGGACTTCGTTTTCCATCCAATGTTGAGCAATACATTTAAAATAAGGTAAGATTTCATCATATTGAAATTCGAATTGAAGGATTGGAAAATTTCAAGTTTGAAAATGCAAATTTGAATCAAAAAGAAGTTTTAATTGTTTTTTCACCACGATAAAGATGCTTGTCAAGAGAAAAAATGGCTATCCAATGGAAAACATCGTTAAGGTACGCTCGAAAGCGCCCTGGGCCTTATGGTTGGGTCATAACTCGGCCCATGACATTATTTCCTCTCTGATCACCTGTGCCGCCTGACAAGTTGGGCCGCATTCTATCCTTGGGTTCGTCGCGGGCGCCCATTTGCTGGCGAAAGCCTCTGCTGAAATACTCCAAGGTGCGCATGCCCATAAATCCCGAGCCACGCTGATAAACTGGTGTACCCATAATGGTGATCGAATTGATACGCCGTGCGCCCATCACTCCGGAGCCGGAGCCGGGCGGTTCCATTTCGATTTTAACCATTGATGTCAGCATGTTTCGATCGATACGTGGAATCAGTGAGTGCAGCGAGAAACCAGTGCCACTGCGAGCATAAAATGAAACAAAAAATAATAGCCGCACGGTCACATGGTCACAACAACAACATCAACAACATCAACAACAACGGCAACAACAATGGATTATAGCGCAGCATAGCAAAACAAACTAGTATTAGCATTGTGTTCGCAGATAAATGGAATTGAACTTTAGAAAATTACAAAATACTCACTTGAAAACGCCACTGTCAGCATCTTGCCTTCCGTCAATATCAAAGTCGTCGAATGTTTCGGATTTTGGCCGTCGTGATATTGGCTCTTCCATTCGTTCCAATTGATCCGTCTCATTGCTGTTGTTGTTGTTGTTGTTGTTGTCGTTGTTTGTTTGCGCTTTCACTGATAACCAAACAATTACCAGCGAGATAATAACAATTGTTAGCTTGATTTTTAAACGTGACATTTTCGTTGCTTATTGCTTGGATAATGACTAATGATATTCACGTTCATGAAAAACTATCAGAATTACGAGAAAACTAAAAACGGTGAATTCGGCCAGAAACTAATATTTCATTTGGAAAAATGCTTTAAATCAGTCGAATAATCGATCGACTCAGAGGACGGTGTCTATGAGGACCTCATTCAACTGTTAGATGAACAATCTCTCGAAAGATGAGCCATCAAATGATTGTTTTGTAAGAGTCAGAAAATGTTCGAACACAATCTTTGTTCAGCTCTTGTTGTACTCTCAGCTATGTTGACTCTAATTAATTCAACTCATGTTAATAGTTAGTTTATTGTAATATAAGGAAAACTATCATTAGTTGAAGGCTTAATCATGAATATCAATTGATCCTTGAATTATCAAATATTGGCTAATATTGACATTTAACATGCAAAAGTTGTGTGCTCAAGTTGTGGTTTACGAAACCATCGAAACATCATGATCAATCTGCTCGTAATATAGTCATTACTGACAAAGAACGGAACAGTGTGATAAGAACAATCACACTAGTCGTGATAAGTCTATCAAACAGTATAACATAATACAATTAGTTGTCACCCAAATCACACTCAATCAATTTTGAAATGCATGACTGAGCGCGTGAGCTTTTTTGCTTTATATCCTCCGATTGTCTATATTTCTGACGACCAGTGTTACGGAACATACACAGATGGCAAAAAGAGACTGTACTACTTTCGAAAGCTACTTGACAACAAAACAACAAAGGAGCTGACAAATTGCATAATCGAATTGCGGCTATGCTTTATTGATAAATTTTCAGAGGTTGATAAGTGTGATTAGTCCTTTTATTAGATCCCACTGACGTAATGAACATTCTAGACAATTAATCAATTGAATAATCAATAGAGGAAAAATTGTCATTATGTATGAATTCTGTCAAGCTCATTGGTTGATGTGCTGTTAGCGATGACTTGAGGAGGCGGCACTTGATTGTCTGCCTGAAATGAGCCATCGCCGTCAGCAACCTGATTTGATGGCTCCACTTTGTTGAATTGTTGTTTGATTGATTCTTGTTGTTGATCTTGTTCACTCTTATTGTCTCCATTGCTGTGACTATGATTCACATTATTTGGTGGTCGCTCGCTGTTGCTGATAATTACAACAACATCATCGAATTTTGTGTTTTTAACTGACTTAGCAGTGCCGCTTGACGAGCGTCGCCTGGGAAACACGATTGGCTCAGCCCTCACCACGCATACAAAGACGATGCCTCCGACACTCAGTGCACCCGCAATCAAAGCGAACACAATATTCCAGCGCGCTTTGTCCGCTGCACCGTTCGAGCCCAACACTAACGCCACGATCCACGTGACAATGGGCGCCGACAAATTGGCAAAACTATTCGCTATTGCAATGATGGTGGCCGGATATTGGCGACTTAAATCGTACGGGAGCATAGCCTCGCCGCCGGCCATAAATATGGAACTGAACGACATGAGAAGCAATGCTACGTGTGCATGACGCAACGAACACGCCCAATTGAAAATGAGCAACACGTACGAGCTGGCCAGGCCAAGGTGCACGAGACCTTGAAACGAGCGTCGCACTTGTGTCAGTGATAATAGTTGCCGTTGTTCCATCATCCATTTGGCGAACCATGCCACTGGCAGTGCCATAGCCACCTGTACCGAGAATGAGCACGTGATGATGGCCGATATGGAGCGTGTGCTGGCATGATGTACACGCCTCAGGTAGGTGGCCATTTCGATGGCCATGAAATCGATCGCAAAGTTGCAGCAAATTTTCGTTAACATTAGCGCCAGCACTGACGGCGACGTTAGAATGGCCAGCCAAGGAGTTGGTTGATCATCCTTGTTGTTATTGTTCTTCTCATCAACTTTGACAGTGTCATTAGTGGTGGTGGTGTTGTTGTTGTTGTTGCCGCTGCCGCTGCTGCTGTCAAGCTGGTTAGTGGACTGGTTATTTTGAACTTGTGCAGTGACTGCCGCTGAAGCCTCAATGTAGTGTAGCTCAGCGGTCGACAGCCACCGAGAGTCACACGGTCGTGAGCTGACCAGCACGAGCCACACGCAACACCACGCCCCACAAGCGATGCCTATGGCGTAAAAGACGGACGGCCAACCGCCTGACGACAGGAACCAAACGGGCACTTTACTGGAGGCCATCATTCCGATACGTAAGGCCATTTTAATGAGCGGCACGAATAGGGCCGTCTCGCCAATCGGTAGCCAGCAGCCGAACAGCGAGTAAAGTGACGGAAATATGCCCGCCTGTGCAGCGCCCACTAGTGCACGTGACACGACCAGCGCTGGGAAACTGTAGCGAGCCAACAGCGGGGTCAATAGGCTCACCACGGCCGAGCCGGCCACGCTCAGCATGATCACATATTTGGCACCATACATTTCCGACATGCGGCCGCTAAGTATCATGAGCGGGGCGTAGCCATAGTAAAAGGCCCCTTTGACTAGACTCTGTTGCTTGGTGGACCAATCAAAGCGCATGCCAGTTGTTGTTGTTGGCTCTGTATTTGAAGCCTCCAACTTTTGAGATTGTTGAGATTTTCCGTTCGAGAACTCAACGTAAGAGTCAGACCGATAATAGTCGGACGCTGTTGTCGTATCGATATTCGAGCCAAGTGTTGGTGAATCAGTAACACTTGAATTGACCTCTGAATTGTGGAAGTGCAAATGAACTGGAGTCGGCTTTATCTCGGGTGCACTAGTCGTTGTCTCTGTTGTCAGAGAGCCAAATAGCTCGGTGTGAGCGCCCTCTATCGGACACGAACCATCCTCTATGGGAATTTCATTATGCGTTCGGTTGTTGAGACTATTCATTGGATCCAATATTGCCTTCTTCGTTGGATGTTGAATCATGTCAATTATTGTGATGTTGATCACAACGCGCGCCATTTGGCTCAACACTATGCCGAACAAACCCATCACACAAACGACGAAACGTAATTTGTGGTGAGCTCTCAATTGTTCTCTACTATTGTTGTTGACAACATGATTGTCTTGCTTCGTATTGATTTCGGTCACATAATCGTTAACACTTTTCATATTCATATCATCATAGGCTTTGTGACATTTGCAACCACAACGACTGGGCAGTTCGATCATTTCAAACCAAGTTTCGTCTTTTTGTTGATTGTTATCTGTTAGAACTCTTTCGCTTTTTGAGTCTGAACTCGATATCATTCGTTCTTCTTGTGTTTGATTTTGCATTTTCATGGAATGCCCAGCATTCTCTTGCAGCGTATGCTTGATATCATCGCACAATTTTGACGATGGACTATCATCATCGTTTGTTGAGCTTTGATCTACTTTATTTGACATTCGGAGAATATCGGACTCACTAACAGTTTCAGGCTGAACACTGAGAGGTGCTGATTGATCGATGTGCTCAGCAATTTTTTCCTTTACAGGTTCATTGTTTTCATCAACCGCAGTTATCTTAGTAGAGACACGTGGTTCAGGTGAATCATTTTCATTATGACTAGCTTTTGTTGTAACCTCGCTCACTCCATTATTGAGTGAGACTCCAAGCTCTTCATTTATAGATTCCAAGATGGATGGCTCGGGCTTGAGCCCAGAGTCAGACATTTTTGTTTCGTTCTTCAATCTTTAAGTATAAAGTTTCTTTGCATTAATTGGCCGTGAAGAGTTTCCAAAAATCTTCCACGGTCTAGTGAAATGGAACATGGACTATATGTAGATGAACGAATTGAACACATTGAGTGAATGATAGCCTTCTGTTCCACAACCTAAGTTAAAATTTTGTCAATTCGTGTTCTCGCGCAACCAAACACCATATAACCTGTGATGTGATGTCAAATCACGTCACACATTGTCATTAGATTCGTCAATTATACCAGTGTCGTTGCCTTGCACGATTATATATCTAATCAAAATTCGCATCTCTCTAACCAATTCATAGCATTTTGTCATCTGTGCTCGATGTTAATCATTCTGTGGCAATGAAAATCGGTGTGAAACGATACGCACGCGCGATCAAACCGTGGGTCTCATCGAACAAATGAACAATCAATTTTTTACAAGGCATTCATCAATTTATCAACAGATGAATGCCTTGTAAAAAGTATTCCCTGGCAGTCTTTTCTGCTTGATTCTTTAAAGTTCAAATCTCCCAAAGACTCAAGTTCACATCACGATAGCAATTTACGCAATTCAGAATAGACTTCGTAATCATACTATTGTATTTGTTGCCTTTCTATTCGCCTAAGGTTCTATTCACCATGTCTTCCATGAGCAGCATATCGGAGTTTATCATAAATAATTCAGATATATTCAGTTTTACACAGCAATCTGACCAACAATTTTTTATTAGTTAGATTTTTCCGTTCACAACAAAAGACGAACTCTAGAAAGTAAGATTGAATTCGATCAAATAAGCGCAATAGATTGAAAATTGGAATCTTTGTTGACATCGTCAGCAGTCTATCGATGTCATTAGACTACTAACGTTGGTTGTCGGTTGAACACTGACAAGATCCAATGAAGGTTTGGCCCGAGCATCAACAAGTAAATTTCAGCTTCATGTGTCATGAAAATTGATTACTGTTTACTTAACACTAGCAAGTTAGCATATGTTGGTATTAATATTATTAATGGTTCTCGTTATTCTCATTGATGACGCAGCAGTTAACGGGCATCTACGGATGCTCTCACTCAAGTTCTAAAAAATCTCTTTGTCTCTGGCAAATGTGGAAAATAGCAAAAATAATGAAATGTTGTCATTCACTCCTAAATCATCGACATACACTTTTTAAAGATTACTTTTTAATTGAATCTGTAAACTCATTGACGAACTCAAAAACATGATTCTCGATTATTCGAGAATGTTGATATTCCAATCATCGAATTGTATATAGTGGTGGATGTGCTAACTTTCCCATAATTCGTGCCACGAACCAAGCGAGCAAACGAAAATTGCGTCTTCGACCTTCACCTTTGCAATTGTTACTTCTTTTTGTCTACTGTTGTGCCAACGATTGTCGTAATCATTGTCTACGTCGTGGTTGTCGTCATAGCTTGAGTATGAATTGCACTGAACGCTAAGCTTACACGTGCAAGCATACAGATACGTGCGCGGGTGGCAAGCACAAGCATCTTTTTTCTGCAATCTGTGTGATATGTTCACCTGTACGAGCAGGTTCCGAGCTAGCGTAGATAATACTAGCAGCAGCTCATATTGGTTCAACGTAATTGTTGATATTGTAAGAGCAAGTTTTCACAACAAGCCATCATGCTGTTGCGAATGTCGTGTGACGTAGTAACGAAGTGTCTGAATAATGTATCACGATTGAACTAGCAACAGCATTATCTAGTCGATTGGCTGGTGTTGCAATCGATTTCTCATTTTCACACTCACGCTGTGTTCATATGTGTACTATTCACAACTGAACACTTGTGAAATATAGGGATCGGATCGGAATTCATCTTTAGTATAACAGTTGTAGTTATTGAAGTTTATTTATTTTTCATTTATGTTGTCGGGTGCAACGCTTATTGTGTCTGCGTTTATGCGTGTGTATAGCCACTTATTATTAACAGCAATATATTATTATATGCTAATGATTGTAGTTTAGAATGAACCAGAGTGATTACAATCTTGCATACATGTCTTTATCTTGTCGGCGCATTCTCTAACCTATCAATACAGTCTATTAACACAGGGGATTCTCTTTCTCTGTGGAGAGTATGGTGGTGCCGCATTTCGCAATGCGCCATCACATTGTGGCACCTGTTCCTTCTTTTACGGCAAGCTTGTGCACGTGTCACGCACATTTTCGGTGTAACAACGCACGCGGCTTATTGAAATATTTTCCAGCAACAATTAACTCTCACGGCTGTGGTGTGAAAACCGTTACTCCTGGTTCTTTTCTGTTCTATTGCGACAAGTGACACGCGCACAACTCTAACCAACACGTCTTAACACATCTTTTGTGTTCGTGTACTAACACACTAAAGCTCCAAGAGAGAATAGCACAGCGACAGGTATAAATATCGAAGCACACAGCGCAGATCTTCACATTCAACAATCACGAACAAACCACATCAACAAGCTCTCATCAAGCTAATCAATTTACGCACAACGCACCAACTCAAACCACAACAAAACCAAATCAAAATGTCGAAAGCAATCGTAAGTATCTCAAATAAAAAAATTTAGAACAAAGTTTGGATTTGGATTTAGGCCTCCCAAGGTTTAAGTGAGCAAAATGTCCTAACCACTGTAAAATGTCCACCTTCAATTTGTGATCAAATGATCAGATCATCATCGCGCTCGTCGCTTGCTTCGTGTGTGTCGCCTCGGCACAATTGTGGGCCTCGTCGTTGGCCTACCCGTCTGCCTACGGAACCTACGCCTATCCGTCGGCTGCATTAGCGGCCCCCGCTATCGCCCACACAGTTCCCGCTGCAGTACCGGCTTATGGTTACGCTAGCTACGCAGCTTATCCATCAGCTGCATACATCCTCAAGAAGTGAGCAAATACTCGCTTTTTGCTCAACTGATATAGTAAATTACACTGTTGATGTTGTTGATTTTTGTTCTTGTCATCCAACTGTCGCGATATCATCATAATGCGAACAGATAATCAATAAACAATTTCTGCAGTGAACAACGCTCATCACAAACATCTAAGTGTCCAACAATCATTTCATCTCTTATCAAAATTGTTATCGATTATATCTTTTAACAGTATTTCCAGCCTTTATGTTTAATACATTCTTTGCGCTTGAGTTTATCGTCACAATATAACCTCTGTACTAATACACGTGTATTTTTGCCGCGCAATAAGTCGCACATGGCTCAAGAGAATATCGAACATGAGCTCTTGCATGTGTGTGTTGGTATGTGCATAGGCTCCGCAGCAGGCCAATGCTTACGCTAGCGTGTCTCACTGATCGAGCAAATAGAACAGTGAGCTATCGTGCAATGGTTGCCTAGCGCATTCGCGCACGTCTGTTCGCTCGCGTAACGTCGAGGGTTCGCTAAACTAAGTCCAGTCTAAGGAAGACTATCGACCAACGAATGTAGGCAACGCGTGATATGGAGTTGTTAGTGTAAATACACATCCACTGTAAGTGCGATTTTGTTTTTTAGTGTAACTAATGGAGACTGTATGCGTTCGCTCTTACGCCAAATGGCGCACAAGAGAAAGACCGCCGTTACTTTGGTGAGTGGGTGTGCTTGTGTGTCTGTGTGTTGGCGTCAGCGTGTCTCGCAGCCTGCTTGTTTGTCTGTCTGTTTGTTCGCAAAGGCGGCTCTATGTATCATTGAGGCAAGCCTCGAACATTCGTTAGGGCCCTTTGCGGCGATGTTTGAGCGGCACCGCCGCTTCATGTGCCACGCATCTGTGCCGTGTGCTTTGTGCGTTTGTCTATGGCTTGGCCAAGTTCGATTTTGTCGCATTAACTCGTACACACAAACACACGAACGCGGTATTGGTTTCTCTGGAGATTATTATATGCTTATTTGAGATATTGACCCCATAATATTGGCACAGAAAATAGGAAAATAATTCTAGCGATCATTGACTGATGCACATAAAAATAATAATAGGAAAATAATCACTAATATATTGAGGCGCATGCCTATTGGCTCGCTCTACTCTATTAGCACAACAATTCCTATTATAAGTACATTACTCCACCCTTACAAAATTAAATATTTGGATACCAAATTGAATTGATATTACCAAATTCTTAATTGTAAGCTTAAGACTGCATTGTGCCTCATTGAGACAAACATTCAATTAGCTATAAAATTCAGAACAATGGATCCTGAAATGCAAGCCGACGACCACGAATCGATGCTCATTAAAATCACAAATTCAGTTCATTTCAATCTCAGTATTTTAGGCTGTCGTCGTGATTTACAACAACATCAACAAGAACAGTGTCAACAACAACTGCACCACCAACAACACGACCAGCAACAACAATTAGAATCAACTGAAATGTGCAATCGTGCAATTCATATACGCAATAGAGATTACCAGAACCATAAATTATCTCTGGGCTATTTATTCGTCTACTGCTTAGCCGGACTATTTACTTTGTTATTGATCGTCGAGCAAGGTATGAGGGTGTAGAATTATAATTTTATCAATGAAAATATTCCACAGACAAGTACATGTTTAACTGATTTCTTCTTCTATTCATATCCTCATATTTTTAGCTCACGCCATCAAGTGTTATATATGCTCAAGTGTCGAGGACCCCGGTTGCGGCCTCACACTGGACATGTCAAATCATACTGCCATCGATTGTACTGACGATGCTTATGTGAAAGCGGCCAATGGACAGGCTAAGGTGTGCCGCAAGCTTGTGCAACATGCCGAATCGCGCCAGGTGATCACGCGCACGTGTGGATGGATTGACGAATCAATCGAGAAAAAAGATAACTGTGTCAAGCGTTCCGGCACATTCGCCGTGATGGTTGAATCATGCAGTTGCTACAATGACGCGTGCAACAGCGTCCCACATCTCTCGCTGCCTCACTCTTACATCTATTTCTACATGACATTATCGATACTTGTGTTGCTCGGTTTGTCTTATCGAGATGGTCCCGATTTGATTGGGTGCCATTAGCATTACCGCGGTTTAAATCGCTATCACCATCACCACCAACACAGTTCAAGACACCAGTGCTGCACCGAAAGTAGTCTCGTCCCTAAACTATAACACCAAAAAACAAATAATTAGACTCCCGACGACATTGTTTAGTAGCTTCTTCGCGAGTCAAATGGCAATTCGATCTTACAACGACCAGCATGTGATGTATCGTTGAACATTGTCAAGCTCACGAATTGATATTTACGAACATAGTAGTTAAATTGGAATAAATGCGTCAATGTTGGCGTAAGTAATCAATCTTGTGTGTCCCTTGCAAACTTTCAATTAATATATCATCTGATGCAAAAAGAAACTTTTTTCGAATTCAATTTCTTGTGCAGAAGATTTTTGATAAAATTGGGAAAAAATATTTCCGACATATGATAGATGGCGCCACTGCGTTTTTAATTTTGTCAACAAAGCCTGACGTTTCAATTTGACTGATCATTTTCTCATCTCTAAACAAATGATAGTGATATTTCGATATAATAATGCGTAAAATGCTTGTATTTATCTATCATTCAGACTTTCACGGTTGAAGCTTCCAAAGTTGAGCATTTCCTCCTCCACTCAATGCTAGATCAATTGATATTGAGACGACAATGGCAATTCGGTTCAGAGGACAATCTACATGGGACCCGTTGCTGATAATTTTTCAGATACTAACAATTCAGTTATTGAGTTACGCCTCTTTAGCAATTATTCTGTGCTTTACTTGCATTATATCGGGACAGCCGCCTTCAATACCTTACATATTCAATCATAAGGTGAGCTCAATCATGGAACACCTTGATGATTGTTGGCTAGACTACGATTGATGGACTTAGATGAAAAATTTTATTTGATCTCATACTGCAGATGATTTCAGTTTAAAATACCATTGTAGTTTCTACCTATACAATTCTAACAGGTCGCTCACTATCTAACCATTCAATTCACAATCCCTTAATCAACTGATGTTTAGCTACTGCGCCTAAGCTCAGGCACACTCGTCGTGGTATCGCACGTGATCAATTCGCTAGTAGGTGCCTATTTGCTAAAAGTATTTGTGGAACGCTCAAAAGCATGCCTGGACTTTACAATCACCAATTATACAATTCATCTATTGCTGACATGGTGGTACACACGCTCCATTCCTGACACATTCCAATGGTGGTTCATAAATATTGTCTGCATATCGCTTATGTGCATTACGGGCGAGTATTTGTGTCGCAAGGAGGAGCTCAAATCGATTCCGCTAAGTTGTGTGTAGACTATCTACATTATTAGAGCATATTAGTGCTTATCCTTTATATTAGGGTCAAACTGTTGACGGCTGTGTTTTAGCTGTTGATGCAGGGTGTTACTATAAAAAAGTGTATAACAATTAAGCTATCAAATTGTGTATTCAATCAAATTGTGGAGCATGCCTGAAGTGTTCGACGCAAAACTCTATACACTCAACAGTTAAATTGAACAAAGGGTGAATACGTGCAAGCAGATTCTTTGAATAGTGGCCTCCAATCACTTTCTCTTCGGTGTTTAATGCATGCTGTGCCACAGATAAGCCGGAAAGTGCATAGCAAGTATGATAAAAGTCCGCCGCCGAATCTGGTCTATCCTTTATGAGTCCATCGCTGTCTTGACACGTTAAGATGTAGTCTTGCATGGCTACCCGATCGAAAAGCCAATCTTTGGTGAGGTCGCGAAAGGTAGTGTCGTCGCTTTCGGATGACAGTCCAGTCAAATCTAGATCTTCACTACTGTCAGAAGACCTTGTCAATAGTTCGTCTGAATCATTACTACAGACTGTATGATTTAACGGCTTTGGATCGGAATCTAATTCCTCTAAATCATTATCATTACTGATATTGTTACTATCTTCATTCGTATCATAATCAGGCTCTTCATCTGTTTCCTCGGGTGTTTCGGGAGTTTGCACAGCATTGACTTCTGCTTCTTCCTCCTCACTTTGACTCTTATGGTCATAGTTGTAATAAGGATTACGATAGCGAAGAAAGTTGTGCAATATGGGAAATAAAGCGCCTTGCCAAAACGAATAGCAACTATCGACGAGTTTGTTGCTGCGACCATTGAAGCCACCCTTAGAACTCATTTGTCTATTAGTGAGCCAACGCAACAGGGAATCGATATCACAGCGATGTAGTTGTCCCAACATGAACAAAGCAGCAACTGAGCAAAATGTGTACCCACCATGTGCTTCGGCACCGGGAACACTGCCGAAGCCGCCCTCATAAGTTTGGCATGCTAATATATACTCGGCACAATTGTCTAGCAATTTGTCGGACGTTGATTGCAAATTAAGGAGCTTGAGCAATGTGATGGCGCAATACGACGCACGCGTGTCGATTTCGCCGCCGTCATGCATTGTAAACGAACCATCTGGTTGTTTCATCCGTCTAACAAACTGAAGCAAAGATTTGCGATCAATCGATTGAAGAGCTTGCTTGGTAGACATTGTAATGAGAGAGTTTACAGCAGCATATGAGGTCGCTAAATGTGAAATTTGTCCTGGCCCACCGCCGTAACCACCCCCAATTGGATCTATACATTCGACAATGAAGTCAATGACGTCTTGCTCTAGCGATGCAATTGTATCGTTTTGTTCCATTAATGCTAAAGAGTGCGTTATCCAATAGATGCACCAAGTTTGCAGTGGAGTCCATTTCTGATAGCTGCCCGGTAGCGGACGGCATAAGCCAGACAACAACTCCTTGATGTGCCTAGAACGTATTAATTTGTGCAACGACGAAGGCATAACTGATTTAGATGATATAATCTAGGAATGGGCGAAGAATCAACTATGGGCTAAGATTATCGGGTCTATTGTAATGCCCTCACCATTGCGTCAAACGAACATTGATTAAACGGCTAGGATATTTAACGCCACATGGTCGTTCGCTTGAAAAAAATCAATTTGAATAGCGCGCCCCTGATGACACTGCAACTTTATAGCCAACTGTCATCGTCGTCTTTATGATATCCAACATGATTGGGAATTGGAAACTGACTTTTTGCACCGCAATTCATAAGTGGCAATATATATTTGCACCGGTCCGGCAGCGATTTCGGCTTCGAATGTTTTATATTTCGTGTCCGTATCGCCATAGCAAGAAAGTTGGACTCTAATGTAGGATGATCATGTACTGTGCGTGGAGTAATTGTCACCATGAATCACAATGCCTGTGCTGTCCCAAGTGAAGATTCAATTTTCATTGTAAGAGATGGGATAGTGTAATATTCAGCGTGCAATAATGCAATAATTAACCTCTGTAGTTACTAAGCACGAAAACCCTTGGAGTCTCATAAGACGACGACAGCGGCGGGCCGACGACGTTGACGATCCAAGAGTCAAGAAGGATTGTATCAAGGGACACACGGATAATTCGTCGCCTGTTTGACGTAACATTAGAGTTACATACTAACATAACTGGAATATTATCACCACACAAACCATGTCAGCCCGTTACAAGGAGTGGAAAATCGATTGCAAAGTGTACATCGGTAATCTGAGCGATGGTATAACCAAAGCTGATATAGAAGAAACGTTCAACAAATTTGGACCACTTAAAAATGTCTGGGTGGCAAGAAATCCGCCTGGCTTTGCTTTTGTAGAGTATGCAGATGGGCATGATGCTGAGGCGGCATGCCGCTCGTTGGACGGCACACGGATAGCGGGCAATCGAGTTAGGGTTGAAATGTCACACGGTAGATCACGTCGAGGCGGCGGTCACGGTCCACCACCGCCTGGTCCACCTTATGGTGGTCACCACGGTGGCGGGCCGTATCACCACGGCGGCGGCCACCGAAGTAGTAGCGGTCATTTTGATCGATACATTGATAGGGTGCCGCGCGATCGTCATCCATACAGACCACGGAGTCCACCCATGAAAAGTTATCATTATCACTCGAGAAGTCGAAGTATCTCACGTACGCCGCCTCCACGCAGTGCAGCTCGACCAAGAACACCACCATCACGGTCTATATCACCAAGGCGTTAATATTGACAACAGCAGTATGTAAGAACAATTGAGTATACGATTATAATATCACTACGCGACAAACAAACACACAATCACACATACATTAAATCACATCTACGTAACACAAAACATACACACACACAAACACAATTCAAAATCTTCGTTGTTTAACTACGATAACTTCTAAGACAACAAAGCTTTACTGTTCTACAGTGGCTGCTTCATCCTCTGCATTTTGGTCACCTTTTATGTTGACTAATTCGGCGCCTTTTTGCACAAAATCTCCCACCTTGCACGCAATCGACTCAACGAGACCATCGACACTTGACTTGACTGGATATTCCATTTTCATGGCGCTCATCAAGATGAGATTTTGGCCGCGTTGAACTCGATCACCCACCTTTATAAGTATTTTTTCAACAAGTCCAGGCATCGGTGACAACGACGATCCGCTGCTTGAATGTTGATGCTGTGATTGTGTGTCAGATGACATGTAATTCTTGAATTTGAAACAAAATCTGAGCGGTCTAGATGATGGGTCGTCATCGTTGGCACTTTTGTCAACAACAAGCACATCAATCGAATCAGCGAGAGCTTCATTTAATCCAGGAAGTAAAATTGGCTCGAATTTGAATCTTCGCTCGCTGTTGAGCTCAACGATTAACTGCCGACGATCGACGTCCTGAGACCACCATGAAACGTGTTCGCCACTCGACTCATCTTTCCTATCATTGAACGACGTCACTACTTGAATCATCATTCGTTGGCTATCATCAAGCTGTACAGAAACTTGAAATTCGCCTAAATACTTCTCATTGATTGTCAGCTTATGCACTGGTTTTGGAATACCAATAGTGCGAAACGAATTGTTACAGAATTTTTCTAGACTCATCGATTCAAAGAGCTTTGCAACAGCGGCACATATTTGGGGCAGCTTCTCTCGCGACTCGAGGTGTTTGGTGTCAGATACATTAAGGTTATCGGCTTTTTGATATGCGTCTGAAATCTCAGGATGGCGAACCAGAAAGTCTGTTCCAAAGTTGCCCAACTCAAAATCGTGATTTCCAGCTACTTTTGACAGAAACTCAATATTTGTGCTGACACCAGAAATACAGTATCGTGCTAAGCACGAACGTAGCAATCTGAGAGCTTCGTCACGAGTTTCATGCCAAACAATGAGCTTAGCAATCATCGGGTCATAGTAAGGCGATATTATGGCGCCTGTAGAGACGCCCGTGTCCACACGAACACGTCCATTTGCTGATACTACGTCGATATCTGGATGAGATACATGCTCAAGTGTTCCAATTTCTGGCAAGAAATCTCCACTCGGATCTTCGGCATATATACGTGCCTCAAATGCATGTCCCGAACGATTGATCTCGCTCTGATTCTTTGGTAATCGTTCGCCAGAAGCAACACGAAGTTGCCACTCTACCAAGTCTGTGTTGGTAATCTCTTCTGTTATAGGATGCTCAACCTGTAGGCGAGTGTTCATTTCCATAAAGAATAATTCATCGGTGTCACGATCCATGATGAACTCAACAGTGCCGGCACCAACATAATCAACAGCCTTTGCAGCCCTCACCGCCAACTGGCCGATGTGCTGACGCAATTTCTCAGAAATCATCGGTGCTGGTGCCTCTTCGATAATTTTCTGGTGACGTCGTTGGATGGAGCAGTCGCGTTCAAACAAATGGACATGGTTTCGATATTTATCACCGAATATTTGCACCTCGATATGTCGTGGATTAACAATATATCTCTCGAGTAACATTGAGTCATCGTTGAAAGATTTTAGTGATTCTCGCCGAGACGATTCAAGTGCTTCGATGAATTCTGATTCGCTCAAAATAATACGCATTCCTTTACCACCTCCACCACGTACTGGTTTCAACATGATCGGGTAGCCAATAGATTTGGCTGCTTCCATCAAGCAATCATTGCTTTGTCCGTCACCGTGATAACCGGGTACAACCGGTACACCAGCATTTATCATAATCTGTTTGGACTCCGACTTCAAGCCCATACTTTTGATTGATTGTGCGCTTGGTCCAACAAATACAAATCCGTCCCGTTCGCAAGCGCTACAAAATTCGTGATTTTCCGACAGGAATCCATAACCCGGATGGATAGCAGAACAGTGAGCTGTTCGAGCCACTTGTAGAATCTTGTGTTGATTGAGGTAACTCTTCTGAGGTTCTGGATCGCCAATAAAGTATGCTTCGTCGGCCAGGTCTGGATGTATTGAATTCCGATCGGCTGACGAGTACACGGCTACTGTTTTAATGTTCATTCGCCGAGCTGTTCTTATGATACGACAGGCAATCTCGCCCCTGTTGGAAATCAACAGCTTTCTAATTCTCAATGAAGATGCCATCGCGAGATATTTTTGTAAATAAATTGTCTAAATTATTTGATAATCGACGTTTAAAGAAGCATGTTTTACGTCTGACGTGTGTGTTGAACTCATTGATACAACTCTGTCTGGCTCTTGTGCTACTTGACCATCTGACAAGGATCAGCAATAAAAGAGCAACAAGTGCTTTTCCATATCAATCTTCTACGATCTAAAATATCAAAGTTATATCACTGACATGTCGAAGAAGATTTCGAGAGATAAAGTTCGTAAGTTCTCAGTTTATTTTGCGAGCAGTTTAATTGACGATCTGCAGTTCATCGTCTTCAGGTGGCTTTGCCAAGTTAGCAATGCTGACAAGATTATGAAACTACCAGTATCACCATTAACAATTCCAACGAGTCTAAAGTTTAAGCTTGGAATAAAACAATGTTGAATATAAATATTATTAAGAAATATTGTTCTTGTTGTGTCTTCTTGTGAAATTGCTCTCCTCTTATAGTAATGAGCCGATTATTCATTTGAACAGTGAGAATCCTTTTGGTATCAACGATTGTATTTTGTTTGCAACAAGAGTTGTAGCTTGTGACAGGTCTCCCTGAATCAGTTTGGCTGGATATTGAGTATTTTGTTTGGATATTGAGATGTTTTTTGAAATAAATTTTGTTTGAGATGTACAGACCAACCTAAACTAAACTAAATGACTCACTTGTAAATCCAGTCTCCTCTAAGCTTGCCTTTGTGTTCGGGGCCAATCGTGGTCCCGCAATTTGATTAGCTGGATTTAGAGGGTCGATTGCGCGCAACCGCTGTTCAATTTCAATTTCTTCCTGGCGCCTCTCTTTTTTCCTAATACCATACTTTATTCACATAATTTAATGTTGTGATAATCGATTGATAGAGTTTTAAAGTTATAATGGGGACATACGAAGAGCTCATATAATATCTTAAGATGACCTGAAGATACAATGTATATCAAGATGAGCTTACCTTGTCGCGAACACTCTGGCGTAGTTTCTCTCGCTCCTCTTCGATCTTTCGATGCTTGTTTTTCCTGATCTCTTCAGCCTCTTGTATGGCTGCTAATCTCTCGTCTTCTTCTTCCTCTATTTTAGCACGCTCTTCCTGTGTTAAACTTTCATGCCCGCTGGATATGTCAGCTATGATAATGAGAAAGTTATCAAGTTTTTACCTATATTAACTCACACAATCGATTTGTAAATGTTATTCATTAAGCCTTACTTCACAAGTTCAGCCTACCTTTGACTGCCGACAGCTGATTTCCAACCATTTGCTTTGCAATATATGCGGCCATCTTAGTTATACTTGAGCTTTTTTCTTGAAGAAGAAAATGATTCAACACATCTGTAATGGCGACTATTTTTTCAGCACGACTCAGGTGACTCTAAAAGCTGTTGATTTACAGTACTCATTGTAGCGGTTGGCTGAGGTAGATTTTGAATGCTATAATTCCGAGCACGATCCGTAAGTGAACAGTAATCGAGTGAACGTGTCAAATAAAGTGACCTTGAGGATCCTAATCAGAGCTGGGGCGTGCCTCTAAGTGAGAAATGCGTCAACGCAACTGAGCTTGTTCGTGGCACATCCCAGAGGCTGCCATTTCATATCTAACCTGGGTCTCTTTTCGAGCTCGTCGTCACACAATAAACATGACCACACAGTGGGGCAACTGCGCGTAGCTAGCGTAACGCACGATCCCCAATGTCGTTGCCACGCACATCACGCTTCATGATATCAACTATAAAATGACCGTGATCTAGCGAAGTCACGCAACTTTGCTTCATGCTAACTCCGAAACCATCGCACGCAATCATATCAAGTTAGTCCAAATGGTGGAAAGTGCATACAGAAAAGTCGAGACCATTTTACACATTGTGGGCTCTAAACTATCCTTCTGATTGGTAATTGGTTGATTGTCTCTCTTTCCAGGGTTTTATCTGTTTTCGATTTCATTCCATCGAAAAACCAATGGAATGAGACGGGTTGCTTTGCAAAGCATAAGGCCCTTATGAATCACATATTACGATCGAAACAACATTATTGCACTTTGATGCTGCATCAAAAGCTAAGATTTCTAGAATTAATAAGTTAGAGCAATAGATGCAGAGCATGTGAGCATTAGCCTGTTAGACTTTGAGGTAATATATTTGTCGCCAATGTTAACATCATCAAGCTCAAATATGGATAAACGATTCCTTCAGAATACAAATACAGTTCTCAGACGTTATACATCTTGCCACTCGAATCAGATTGTGTCACATGATGGAAAGATCTGTTGTCAAACATCGATTGATATCCACACAAAATTGTAATACACATTCAATGATGAGCGATCCGAAGAGGTTATCCTTCAGTATAAGAGCTAGGGCTGACGTGAACGGTCTCGTTTTTCACCTACATCTAATCAAGATTTATGAGTGCATGCATAATGATAATGTTCTACTACTGTGGCATACTTTTTACACTTGTACTGCCGAGTCGATATAGGCTTAAGCGGCTGAGGTCGCGCGAAGTCATTACAATGTTTCAGCACACTCAGTCTAGATAATAGTTGAATCACCTATCCCTTTTGAGACAAGCAAAATATAGACAGATATTTGTTGTTGCAAGGCATTTTTCTAATGGGTTCAATTATTTGCATAAAAGTGAAATTAATAAATAGAAGAGGCGTACAACTTAAAGGGCTCGAAGTGCTACGATTGGCGGCCAGGCCGGATAGATTTATTTTATCGGAACATTCACCCATTTATACCCAATCTCTGGGATTTTTGAGCACATCCATTAGACAGGCATGATTTGAACCGGGCTCTGGCTCGTGACAATACCACCATTTAGCGTACAATGGTAAAGACATCAGTATGCTCTCGTATCGTGCTCCCGGTGTGAACAGTCCAAACTTTGTTCCACGATCGTAAATGAGATTGAACTCGGTGTACCGTCCGCGACGCAACAATTGCCAATCTCGATCTTCCTCCGTGAAACTCTTTAGCATATTTTTGCGTACCAGAGGTATGTACGATGGCAAGACAGCATGTGCACAACTCTGAACAAATTCAAACGCTGACTGTTGATTTGGGTAATCGACGTCGTCGAAAAAGATTCCACCAACACCGCGTCGTTCGGCCCGATGGGTTATGAAGAAATAATCATCGCACCATTTCTTAAATCGATCGTAGAAGGATAGATTGTGTTTGTCGCAGGCTTTTTTGAGTTCAGTATGAAAATGCTTAGCGTCGTTCTCGTCCAGTAGATACGGTGTTAGATCCGTGCCACCACCGAACCACCACATGTCTTTATCTATCGCATTTTCCTCACTCTCGACACGCTCAGCCAATGGACGTTCAACTTCGAAGTATCTATAGTTAAAGTGTATCGTAGGAACATTAGGATTGCGTGGATGAATCACAGAACTAATGCCGGCAGCAAAAAATGGAATGTGATCGATGTCTTTGATGCTTTCAAAGAATTGCTTGCCGCGTGATTTCATTTGTTGTACTGCGGCAGGTGGCAATGTTCCATGCACAACACTTATGTTCACACCGGCCTTAAATTACAAGAAAGTCATGTTGTCAAGTTAGTTGATGGGCTTGATATTTCATATCGATAGGATTATAAAATAAAACGGACTAACCTTTTCAAAAACTCGCCCATTTTGAATGATACACGTGATACCTCCGCCGCCTTCTTTACGGTGCCATCGATCCACGACTGTCATATCTTTGACAGATGGATGCCTTATGGACACTGGGCCAGATTGATTGATTTGAGCATCAAAATATGGCAAGTCGAACTTTTCCTTGTTCTTCTCGGCCTCAATCTCGATATCTTGGAGTGCACTGAATATCTCTTTTTGCAAGCCAAGGATGAACAATTCCATGCGGTGACGCATCTTGTGTCCTTCCTCTCCATTCAATTTACCCATATCTGTGATGGGTTCAGCCATAAAATAGCATTGAATTGCATTGCTGGATGAGTTTTTTTCAGAACTCGACCATAATGATCGTGGAAACAACGAGAGACTAAGCAATGCAGGTCCTGTAATTGCTTTGTATCGATATGCACCGGCAACCAGTACAAATGCACATTTTAAACTCCAGGCCATATTTTCTCTTTTGATGTGATTTAGAATGATTGCATAACTTTTTATATAGAATGTTTACAGTTACAAAGAATGGTCGAGATATGCTTTATTAACGACCAGCTATTTTCGCACAACAAAGAGCAGTGTCTTGTGTGCAACAACAAACAGATCCAAAAATCAGCTGTGGTATGCACAGATTTGTGACACCCTTAACGAACAAATTGTTTGGAACAATAAAGCGATGATGACGAGCAAACTCTTTCGTTCGGTTTGATATTCAGTTGGTCTCATGATCCTGCAAATGTTTCAAGTATAAGACCATTGAATGAGTTATAAGCTTTTTCTGCTAACTAGCTATAGCATCGTCCCTATTGCCATATGAACGTTATAGATTCCAGTGCACACACTATTCTGAACACTGCCAGTTGCGCGTGCTTGTTTTTGTATGCTGCCGCTCGTGCGCACTGTTTCACACGTACCTGACACAGATTCTTAAGAGTGCCAAACAGTGATCTACAGTGCCTCTTTCATTAAAAATCCCTCCGAATTTTCTCAAAAATGAATTGCAAATGTAATGACCAGAACGCTATTCCCAAACAGGATATGCCGTTGCAGGATATGGCACATGCGAATTCGGCTCAGTGCGATATCACTTTGCACTGCCTAAACGGAAGCATGCAGTCACGCTTGTTGCGCACCTCTGTCAATGCGACTGTTGCACATCTGATAAAATATTTAGCGATGAGGCCAAAACTAAATGATCCGCTTAATCTTAAAGTAGATGATGACACAGCAACCTATACAATATGTGCACTGGCCGATAAGTCACGTGGCCACTATGATCAATTGAATCGTGTCTCCACAATCGCTGAAGTTCGTGACAAATATATCGAAGGAAACAAGCCTATCGTGCTTTATTTTGCATCTTTATCTCCGAGTCATCAGCATCACTTATCTGTGACATAAATTGAATCACCCTCTTCAATAGAATAAAAGTTCAAATCTTTCCCGTCCTTATCTAAAACACAATGGCTCGAGTTGGGACCGACTGGTGACCAAGTGAGTTCTACCTCAGCGCTTGGATCCATTTTGAGTAAACGTTTGGCTAACATTTTAACTTGAGCGATTCTCATATCACACGGCATTCGTTTTGTGACCACTGTAGATTCAGACTGTCGTTGCAAACGAACTGTGATGTAACGCTTTTTGGGTACCTCTTGATTAGTATTTTCTGGAGTTCCATATATTCTCAACAATTCCTCGTATCTGGGATTGTCTTTGATAAAATCTGAATTCTTTCCAGCCTTGTAGGCTGTGTAATCATCAAACAATTTGCGAATATAAAACACCTCACAATCATGCCTAATAGAGGGTGTAATTTCTTCTCGATTTAGATGATCGATCTGTCCAAGGCGACCAATAGTCATAACTTTAGCCAAGTCCTTTGGCAAAAAGATAGGATTCCCATGACACAGTAACGACCGAAGGTTTGCCAATTTGTGTAAATTAGCAATACTGTATGCATCTTTGATAATATTGAAAGAGATGTTGAGGTGCTGGAGTTTTGTAAATGGGCGAAGCTGGCTATATTCTCGAATAACGATTGATTCAACACGACAGTTAGATATGTCCAAATGCTCCAAGTGTTCCAGAAAAAATAATGGTGCTAAGTCGTCAATAGTTTTGAAGATATTATGACTCAAAAGAAGACACCTTACGTTTTCAAGAAGGGGCAGATTCGTTTGCGAAACTAGGCTTTCAAAACGAGGGAGCGATCCAAGACTATTGTCCCAAAGATCTATCGAGCTGAGATTCGGCCAAATTTTGTGAATCATAGGCAAAATCGTTTCCCAAGAGGCGTTGACTCTGCCAAGTGTCAAATGTGATAACTTGGGAATACTAATACGAGTGGAAGTCAACAGTTCATCCAACTTCTCATGTTCTGAACCAATGAACAGTGGATTCTGGCTCACTATGAGCTCTTTGAGAGCTGGCATCTCACTTGTGATATACAAAACATCTGACCATGAGGTTAGTGAATTCTTTGCAATGTTCAACGTTCTTAAGCAATCGAGTTGTCCTCGTATTTTAGACAAGTCACCAGGTCGACAAATTGATGATGCACTGAGATCAATGTTTACGAGCTTGGACAGTTTTCTAACGAAACGAAGGGGCATATCGAAATTAAAGCATTAGTTTGTTGTTCAGTTGAATCATTTAATGTCAGAAATAGGAAAAAGGACAATACTCACTTTTGAGCTTCCGACACCTTACCAAACCCAACGAATGTAATGTCAGTCGTGATGCGTTCATCTCTTGGAATCAATACTTGATCTTCGATCTTTTCTTGGCGTTCATACTTTTCAAGAAGCGCTTCAACGAATTCAATTGAGTCGGATCTCATGACGAATTTCAATTGTGATATACTCTGAGCACCTGAAATCACAAGAATAGAACGATTATAGTGAAAAATGGCTATAAATCTAAGAGCTTGCAGCTAACTCGTCTTCTTCTGGGATCTCTTTGATGTAAAGAATATTGTTGCAACGAATCAAGACCTCTCCAAGGGCTCCGGCTAGATTACCGTCAATGTATTCTTCGGTGTTGGCCAGCTGATGAAGATTTTAGCGAGAAGCGGAAAAGAGCGGTAAATAAATAACTGAGTCTGTGGTGTAACTATCATATGGCGTACAAGATGGTGTGAATGAGATATATATTACTAAGATCGAAAATTAATACTCTTATTTACCTGCAAGTTCATGTATCCATCAACAGAAACTAAGTAACCTCTATATTCCAGACCCCATTTAAGTTTGATTATAACCGGTTTGCCAGTGAGACTGTTGAGAAATGGTTTTGGGTTCAATATCATTGGAGCTGCTGACATGATGAATTTTACTCTAATTGATATAGATTATCTTTATCTAGTTTTATAGTTTTGAACTTTGAGGTCGCTATGATGATTCGATGTTGTAAACGACTAAAATGAATCAATTCGTTATCGGTAATCCAGCGTGCGCAAACGTAAGTGGGCCATTCGCTACCCGCTCCATGGTCATGAGCAGCGACACCGCATTTGATCAGTTTCGCAAACAACGATTCACATTGAGAAATTCACGATGTGAATTTCCGAATCCACCCAACGCTTAAGCGGTTGAATTTCGCGCCTACTTTGACGTTTCTGTACACGCCTGCTTGGACAGAATAAATACATTATTGGTCGAAAAGCTCGCCGATCATTTATCTTCTCATATCCGGGTATCATTAGAGAGAATACGATTCAATTTGACCCCGTTTCACGCTGATCAAACATTTTGTTCAAGTATACAACCCGAGTTACTGCTCTTCGTTTTTGAGTAATTTCACCCAAATCAACCTCACTATCTTGCAACGTCATGGATCAAGTCAATACGTTCGTCGAGCCAGCTCGTCAATTTGCAAAAGATTCTATTCGCCTCATCAGGCGATGCACAAAGCCTGACAAGAGAGAATTCCAAAAGATCGCCGTAGCTACGGCAATCGGATTTGCAATCATGGGATTCATAGGATTCTTCGTCAAACTCATACACATTCCTATCAATAATATCATTGTTTCCTGATGAGTCCTCGGGGACGCAATCAAACAAGCAAGCTCCTACAAGAAATAAATTAACGCTAAAAATAAATAAGATGTTCGCCTACACTCTCGCTTCTTTGGGATTCGTGGCGTCGATCTATTTCAGTTTGCTGAGTTTTCATTGGTTGTTTTTCGTCGAAATTCATTGGATGTTTGAATCAATTGGTTACATATCGTTCATTGTAATTTTCAGCCTACCAACAGCTTTTCGTGGAATCCAGAGAGGAAGCTTCTTCTATCTATTTCTCTTTTTCTATACCACATGTTATCATCTCTACGCTTACATATCATACATTGGGATAGCAGTATTCACAGACACAGACGCCTACAAAGAATCATTCGAATTGCCGATACATCAAGTGATCATGGGTCTCTACTTGCTGACGCTTATAGCCACATTATTAGCCACCATATTCAAAATCGTTATGACTACCAAACAATTGGAACCACTAAAAGTTATCGTTACCGACAACATGTCCGATGATTAAAGACAGTCGATTTCGTTAGTTATCAGGTGTGGCGCTTCATCGAGAACATGATTCATAGTTCATCTTTCTTAGCCTGTAGAGTTTAATAAAATCATCCTTTCGTAGAGTTGGTGGATTTTTTTGAGGCATTCTTTTTTGGGCGCCCTTTTGCTTTAGAACCGGTACCTGGTCCTCCAGAGACCTGATTTCCTTCATCTGAAGACTGCTCATCACCACAATGCGAGTCATTACTACTCATATCCTTATCATCTTCACCAAGGGCTCTGATCGCCGCCGCGGATGTGATACTAGATTTGGAAAACAGGCGTTCATTGTCTTTGAAGCGCCTGTCGCGTTTGGATGGTAAATTTCTGGAGGCTACTGTGTATCTATCCCAGCCTCTAATAATGTTGCCGTACATCTGTGTTTCTTCTAGGTAGCTACCTTCAAATTTGTAGATTTGGCGCTCAAGTTGAGACAACTGCTCAGCAAGCTCGGCTCGCTTCCGCACGAGTTCTATTAGTTCTTGCCTCGTGTTAGCGTCGGAGTAGTTGTTAGTGTTGTTCGGTTTTGTCGCCATCATGTCTAATGATCACTAACAACAACAACGATAATAAGAAGTTGCCGCTAAGTTAGTCTTTCACATATTTTCGAACACCCTATTCAACTGATTATCAATGTGAGCGCGCAATTGAATTTCACTAATCAGCTGTTCGCTCAGAGCGCATTTTTTGAGCGAACAAGAAGTAAGGCGCGGTGCTGCTCTCACCTGTCCATATCTGACCTGAAGCCACTGAGGTCTAATGAGGCCCTTTTTTGTTCATTTGTATTTCAGTGAGCATTGATTCAAATGAAAAACTAATCGAACGACGAACTCGAAAGCTATTGACTGAATCAGATTGGTGAGATTTCTTAAACTATCGTTAGATAGTAACGCTTAAAGCCAACTTTATTGACTTAAAATCATCACAAGGCTTAGAATGAAGAAATAAAGACACATTGGATAAGCGGCGAGTGCTCGCTTCTCTCCTTCTTGATAGCGTAACAGTATCTTCGTCGAGCATATTGTTGGCCACAGAAATCCGAATAATAGTGCAATAAATATTCGTTCAAAAAACATGTCTTCTAAAGAGGTGAACGACGTCATTACAGCGGAAAACAATCGAAGTAAAACAATTCCGCACACTGGAGGGACCAGACAATATCCGAAGATGCACATGAGCTGCAATATTGAGGGTGGCGCAATGAGTCGTTTCGGACTGGAATGTTTTCGAGATTCGTAACGTTTGCGGCTGCCTGCAAGATCTGCAGGCTTGCTGACAGTTCCGAATTTCACCGGTTCCATGTTGAAATTTAATAGGTTTTCAAAATCAGGGAGATGTTTTGGGTCATAGTAAGATTGACCATCAAGTAACATGAGACCAGAGTTCAAAGATGAATCTGTGATCGGGTGTGGAGATATGTCCGTAAGATCATCTTCAGCGGGCTGCTCTTCGGCTGTGATTAAAGGTGCCAGTGACAATAAACGATAATTTAGACTGACGATGAAAGAGCCGAACCAAACCAATGCGAATACTCCAGCATAATGTATTCCCGATCCTTGAGTGGAGATATGCGAATGATTATCCAAAATGATAGCGAGGATTGTACAAAATAACAAGGGGCCCCAGAGGTCCCACTGGCGCAAGACTAATCGATACGTATCGTACGCTGATATTGGACAGGCGATGATGATAACTTTGTTGACTATTCCAGTGAGATCACGTTTCAGGATTCGAGCAATGGACTCGTCAAGACCATCAGATTTGCAATCTAAAGTTGAACTCAACACCGTCGAAGGAGGCGATACATAAATCGATGCATGATCGTATCGTCTTGTAGCGGTTGACATTGCTAAGTTGCGAATAATCATATTGGTTAGAACATTATACTTTGAACAATAGCCCTTGTGTAACTACAACTTGTTATAATCTATAACTAGTCCCTCATGCGATCACATTCAATCAATAACAGGAATATCTCACAGATGATTTATGACAATAACAACAAACATATGATGAAAATACCAGATTCAATTCGGACATACTAGTAAGCCTGGAGCAGCCTGCCTCACAATCGTGGAACAAAACAAGAACAATTGATGGGGCAGCATGCTGCATGCAAAAATCAGCCCTTGATTTCACTTTCGAACAACGCGCGCTATGGTCTGTTAGGTTCAGCTGCTTTTCAATTTGCTGTAAATGAAAACCATTCAAATGCATCTCACGGGACCGCTAGGGTCGCAGTAAACAAAGATTCACATTAATGATATTACTTTATTGCAACTAGTTATGGCTAGTGTTCAAGACTCATCGGCTGAGACGGAAAAACCGAGGCCAACGCTTGCCGAGCACGCGGACGAACCCGATCTTACCACAAATGAAACGATAGCAGAAGAAATGGACGTCAGTATTGATTCGTCACAGGCTCTCACGCCACAAGATTCTGATCCAATACCAAAGTCGCCTGCTATCACCATGTCAACTCCAGTGGCCCCCACTACAAACAGTGTGTCGCCTCAGCAACAGTCCACTTCCGTCAAGATCACGACCACAGCTGTCGCTGAGTCAGTGCAGCAGTTGCCATCAGATGTGGCATTGCAGTCGCATTCTGCCGATATACTGTCACAAACCACGGGTACCGCCATTCAATCTATATCAACCGTTATCGGCAATCAACCACTCCAAACAAGCGCCATCAAAGTCGCTGGTCAATCCGTCACTGTACAATCTTCTCCAGCGATTCAGCAAACTCAGTCTACGGATGTGTCGAATTCGCCACAGTTAGCCAAAGTGTCTAGCGTCACACAAGCTCCCGTTCAATTAGCAGGCCAGACTCAGGTGCCTTCAACTAACATATTCCTACCTGAAGTGAGCACGTCAAACATAACGGTAGCAACTGCTCCAATCCCCTTGCAAGTTCCAGTGCCAGCTTCCCAGGGGCCGATACCACCACCTGCAACTTTAGTGACTCAGGCGATCAATATCACACCCGTAAAAATCACTAGCAGTGTAGTGTCCTTGCATCAAGCGACTCCAGTCAAAATCACTAGCACTCTTAGCCCGATGCATCAATTGCAGGCAGAGATTCCCATACAATCTCAACAAGCTAATATATTGTCACAAACAGCAGGCACAACCATACAGTCAATATCGACCGTAATCCCAAATCAACCGCTGCATACCCAACCCGCCAAGATAATTGGCCAGCCTGTCAGTGTACAATCAGCCTCAATAGTTCAGCAGCCGCAACAGATCACTATTTCGGCACCATCACAGATAGCTAAAGTGCCAAATCTTACTCAAGGTCCGATACAATTGACAAATGCCCCACAGTTACAAGTTGTCAGACAACAACAGCAGCAACCACAGCTGGCATCAAGTCAGTCCCCAGCGACAGCTTCTTCGCCGTCCCGTAACCAAGGTCCAGACTTCAAGTACGTTTGCTGCTTGCTTGACGATGGAGTTAGGTGTGATAGAATAGCGGGAAATGCATCTTACAGTCGTCGCGTCCAGAAAACGGTTGGATTGCGTAAGCTCAATTACACACTCGACCCCAATGTTCGGCATGCTTACATTTGCGAACACCATAAAAGTATGATCCAATCGGCGCGTAAGTCGCCGGCAAATGCGCGTGAAACTGTGTTGAATCGTAATCATCATCTTCAGGAAGTCGCAACTGCTGCATCTGTCACAGCTATGTCGCCTTATGGGCCCCAAGCAAACAATGCTACAAACTTTTTACCTCAACATGCCATGCTGAATCATGGCGCTCTAAATTCAGTGGCCGACTTTAGCACGTTGCGTGGAACGACAGCAGCAGCTGTCGGTTATTCCCATTATGCCGGACCCAGTATTGGGCCATTAGACCCATCGACGTCTGGTTATATTGATCAGCATCATCACCAAAGCGATATCAATAATGGCATGGATGTTGATTTGTACCAACTACAGGTAAACACTCTTCGGCGATATAAAAGACACTTTAGAGTTCAAACTCGCCCCGGTCTCAACAAATTGCAACTTGCAGAGTCATTGAAGCGTCATTTCAAATCCATACCGGTGCTCGACAAAGAAGCTATCACATATTTTGTGTATATGGTCAAATGTAATCGTAACAAGCTTGATCATAATGTTCGATGTCCGACCACTGAAAATCGATAATGACTCCATGGTTCTGGAGGCAAGCGTTACTACTGCCAACCTATGATGTTAACCAGCGTCAATACCAGTGTGGCTCGTCCATGTGATGCCCTGACTTGAGGAACACCGTGACAAGCTAGTGCTGAACCAAGGTATCGAAAATCTTCCACCTAATAAAACCTCATGAAACAATTCTAGTGTGGTAATCCACACACACATGAGAATTGAACAGAATCTAATGAGTATACCGTCTCGTCATTCTATGCATAACTTTATCAATGAAGTAATCATGAGCATCGGGAGTCAGAATAGTCCGGAACTAACTTTTAGACTGTGATTGCAGGCCTCTCACTTAGAGTAAGTACGGGCGGGCATCATTCACGAAAAGAGTTTTAGATTGATCATAATCCATGTGAAGTTGGCGTGTTATGAGTCCACGACAATGCTTTGGCTTTTTTGATCAGATTGGCTACTCGTAATCTAGACAGATCTCGTGTTGGGCTACCGAACCCTCCGGACAGAGCAGGAGGACTAGAAGATTGGGCTCCTTGCTGAGCTGAGACTCGCCTTTCTATAAGTTGAATGGTGTCACGCAGGTTTGTTTCTAATAATTTAGCGCAGGCGAATTGACTAATATTGGACAAGTTTGTTTCGCTTTGACGGCACATTGCTATTGCACGACCATAGTCACCTTCATCATCCTCTTCTTCCACCATTTGCCTCACTTGTACAATGGTCTGCCTCAGGGAGCCTATTTTTTGAATCGCTTGTAATAAATGATTCAAAGCCTCTCGCTTGCGATGATGTGATATAATTGTGAGCCCGTTTTCTGTTAAATCTGATTTGATATGCCTGAGATACTCGCGACCTTGGGCACAAACTTTGATCGAATGTGTCATCGACTTTTGTAAATTTGTCATCGCTTGCAATTGTTCCGCATATGACGGCTGTCCTTTAAGAATCAATTCCGATACCTGACGGGTTACAGCGTGCATCTGATTTTCAAGGCGCTCTCTGAGTTGGTTGATATAATCGCTATTTAGTTTATCTGGCAGATTTTTTGTCAAATGATCCAAATTGAAGTTATCTTGGTTCGCGTAATACACTCTGTCGATGGTCTCTATTATGGTTTGGTCCATTTCCATTGCCCTGTTCATTGTTCGTCATTAGAGGTGATACACGAACAACGAATTTCACTATTGAATCAGATTATGCCTGATTCTCACATAGTTGTGACAAAGAATAGAGGAAAAACGGTGGTTGACGATTCAAGTTCGACATTCAGTACTTGAAAATAATAAAAATAATGATAACAAATCTCACTGCACATGACTGCATTTAGTTCAAAATCCCATATTCCTTGCCCGATATTCTCGCTTCAGTTGAAATAAAGAGCTGCATGAAACAGCAACACACGTGGGTTTAATGATCAGTAAACAAATCGTTGATGATTTTTGTAAAACATTATACCCAAAGCTTGTTATCGTTCCACAATTTCGGTAACATCATTTACTGTTCGACACTGAAACATTTTCGCGTCCTTACATTCCATAGTATCAATCGTGCCCGCCTAATGATGATTCATTCAGGATCACCTTCTTTCAGCTCTACAATGAACGGTCAATCACCACCACCGGGTTCACCATCAACACCCATATTCAAATCTCACTTCAATGTGCTCACAGGAAAATTTGAATGGCAGCCTAAGCCAAGTGATTATGACTATCATCAGGAGATTGCACGCAGTGGTTACGCTGATATGTTGCATGACGTCGACCGCAACAGAATATATTTCAGAGCCATCGAAGCCTCAGTGCAGCATTTAGTTGAGCAAACTAGGAAACGAGGTAAGAATAAGTTTATTCAATGTCTAGATATCGGCACCGGCTCTGGTTTATTGTCTATGATGATTGTTGATGCATTCCGCAAGGTCGACTACAATAATTATCATGTCGTAGCTTGTGAGTGTTTCACGCCTATGGCTCAATGTGCTAAAAAGGTCCTCGATAGAAACATGATCGATAAGGTTTCTATCATAGAGAAGCGTTCCACTGATGTTGACCTACAATGTGACCTAAACTCCAAACGTGCTGATCTTCTCGTCGCTGAGCTTCTCGATACTGAACTTATAGGCGAAGGATGTCTTCATGTGTACAAACACGCAATACAGGAATTGTGCTCAGCAGAATGCATCGTTGTTCCTCAGAGTGCTGAAATCATTATACAATTAGCACAGTCAAAATCTCTATTCAATAGGCATCAATTATCAAACTTCAGGATTTGCGAATCGTCCTACTCTTCCAAACCGATTGAGGTCATTGTCCCTGAAGAAATTAGCAACTGTCCAGGTCTTACGTCCTTCTGTGATTTACAATTAAGCCAGTTGAGGCCTGAGGAGGACTTTCAATTGATTTCAAAACCCCATGTGGCATTCAAGTTTGATTTTTCCGATCCTTCCAGCTATGACTTATCCGAAATTAATTATTTGGATATAGTTTGCAAGCGCAATGTTGATTCTCCCATAATCATTTTCATGTGGTGGGACCTCAATATGTGGAATGACCCCTATCATCAAAACCCGTTTAACTTGAGTTGTGCTCCAGATTGGGCTCGTCAGCCAAATCAACTGGAAACCGATCATTGGCGTGATCACTGGATGCAATCAATATATTACCTTGACAATATAGAGTTAATGAAGTCTAAAATTGGTTCTGTCAAGATTGGTGACATATTATGCGTCGAAGCAAGTCATGATGATTACTCGCTGTGGTTTGATTTAGAGGCCTTAGCTGACTCAGACCGGATCGTTTCGCCCCGTAAACGTTCCACTCTGTGCCGATGCGGGGTTCATACACAATTAAGCAGGAATAGAATCTCGATGCTTAATGATATCTCAAGACTAAAATTGTTATACGATTCAACAAGAGAGCTTATCTCTCACAATAGAGTTCACACGAATAATGCAGTGTCAGTCCTATATTTAGGCCATTCGAGTTATTTACCAATTCTTATAGCTCAGATGGATGATGTGTCGCAGATATACTGCCTCGACGGTAGTGGAGATATCGGTTCAATTTTAAAGTTCTACAAATCAATGATGAGTAGTGTTAGCTCTTCAAGTGCCGGAAAGTTAAAAATTATCAATGCTGACTTCGATCGCTCTAGAATAATTGCAATCCACAACATTTCCGAGTCGAAAACAATCGACTTAGATTTAAGTTCACCACTCGCCAACTCATATCGCACTGGTTCAATTGATATTATAATTTCTGAACCTTACTTCAAATTTGTGGAGCATCCATGGGACACTTTACATTATTGGGCATTGCTAGATAACTTGCAAACTTTGCTACCTGTTCGCAGAAACATCTCAAGCTTGTTGATATTCAGAGCCAAGTTGAAATGTTTGCCGATAAATTTTGAGCATCTCGGAAGAACAAGGTCAACTGTAGGTATTTGTGAGGGTTTTGATTTGCGGGACTTCGACGAAATGGTCAAAACATCACGTATTTACGCCGATCAAACAGTTGAGGCCCATCCTCTTTGGGAATACAAAGGCGTAGCACTTGAATCAGGATCCACAACACTGTTCACATTTGAGCTTACACAACCCATGAATTGTCTAGAAAGCTCAATTTACAAGACTCAGAAAGTGATAGAACTAGAAGAAACTCTAAGCCATGCTTCTATAGCTGAACGAAGAGGTATTTGTCTGACTTTTTGGGTGGAATATGAACTTTACAACAACTTAGCGAGCAAAGATAAGCGCATTATCAGCTCTGGGCCTATTGGAAGAATTTGGAAGGGAGAACAAATTCAATGGAATCGTGATTGGCGTCAAGGCGTGTGTTTTTTAGCTGACCTGTACGAAGACGAGAGAAATTGGCCTCGAAGCAGTCTGACTGCTGATATAGAGCTGGATCTCAACAAGGGTGAGCTCAAGTGTCTACCCATCTCATGACCATATTTACATCCCTTATAGAAACTGGGTGCGATTGAGGACAAAGGCTATTTCGAGTGTTACTCCCTGACGATAAATGTCGTTTAGTCAACACTTGAGTCAAACGACCCCGATG
>JAIFTH010000738.1:0-17537 GCA_019968535.1 Fragariocoptes setiger | reverse complement strand
TTCGACTCGTTTAGCTTGTGGCTTGTGGCTTATGGCTTATGGCTTATGGCTTATGGCTTATGGCTTATGTAGCTTGGGATGAAATTGTTTTTCATATACCTTCTCCTGATTGAAATTGTCATTGTTCATTGAAGTACAAACAACCATTGGAGCATCGTCTTTTGAAATTCATCAACTTCTATGCGAAATGGGAATAATATTGGATAATATCTAAGACACAAAAACAAAACAAAACGATCAATATGAAGATACAATTGGTGGTTTTCTGTCGTGATAATGTTCGCCACATTCGTGTCGGCCTACTGGTATGAAGAAAACTATACCATTGAGCAATTAGTAGTGAACGAAATTTGTCAACCTCGTGCTACTGATCATGATCAGTGCACCGAGTGCTGCACAAAATACAAAGCAGACGATGGCGCAATTTTCCTCGCGCGACAGAAGTCCTGTTTGCCTCTGCGGTTGGGGAATCAACAGCCAGGCCGGCATTACATTGAACGATAATAATGTAATTCACAGAGAATCAGATCAAGAAGGACTGATTGCCGTGCTCATTCTGGAAAAACTATCAGACAGGTATTGCAAGGAAACACCAGGGCAGTGTTATAATTGTTGCAGCAAGTTTCGAGCGAAGGACAGCATTGTAAAGGGTTCGTCTTGTCAGTGCGTTTTCGATCACTCGATTCCGCCAATAAAACCGCAGTAAATCGATAAGATGATATTAAACGATGAAAGTGCTCGTTTGAGAGGTGCTGGTAAGAAAAACATTGTCAAAGTAAGAATATCGATAAATTCTGAATGATGGACAAAGCAACCACTTTGTCGTTCGAAAAATATCAATGAATAAAATCGAATGAAAATGAATACAATCGTTTACCAAGTCATCTTTTGAGTCAATGTGATTGGGTGTAGATCCGATCAACAAGACGTTCTGTATATATGTTCAATTGAACATCATATTCTAAGTGGAACGCGATGAGTCATCTCATTTGCGAGTCTCAAACAAGCAATAAGATTATTCTCAAAGAATTATGACATCTCGACACCTACCGGCTCTCAGTGTCGGATCTGCTCAATCCAACTCCTTGTGAGTCGGCTCACTTTTATTTCAGGCCCAAGCGATAGTTTAGCTAATGCACAAGACATGTCGATGTGGACACGTCCTCGCTCATTCACGTAACGTGAAACATAAAACTGAGCAATAACAACACTGGCTACATCTAGCGCAACAGCCAACGCCAATCGTGTCGCGCTCGGAATCTTTCAAATTATACTGTTTTTTTCCAACGCAAACATGCGTAGTGTCCATACTATTAGGCGTGTCGATTAACGACAAGCTTTAGCGATTATTGACACTGATGTTACTGTGATGGAAATACGCTGTGTGAATGCACCGAACCAGTCATCACAAAAGCACTTGTTGCACGTTGCATGCAACGACGAGCTGTGATGTTCAGAGGCAATCAGAGTCAAGTTGTAAGCAACCTGTGACTGAGAATGTACTCACTTCTGCCATGCTATTTTCCACGTCCGTTTCCTTGCACTTGTCCCGTTCGTTGTCAATCTATCGATCTGTTCGTTCAATCTTTGTTGTGCTCGTGCTTGTACTTGTGCGTACGAATCATCGACAGAGAATCGCGAGAGTTGCGACGTCAAGTGCTAAACAGCTCAAAGGAGAGTTTAAGCAATGCTTTCTTTTCGTTCGCCTTTTCATCTAACCAACCACAACAACAACTATTGTCATTTCATTGCCTGTTGTCAGCGCATGAACGTGACTTTTTCTCTGTTTCCTTGTTGTCACAATACAATACACGTATATTACAAGTATTGGCCCACAGACCACACAATGTGTGTTGTCTATTTTGTTGTTTATCTTTTTATTTATCGCTATTTCTCTCTTTCTCTTTTTTCCATTTTGTCTTCATTTGCCGCCTTTCGTGCTGCAACTCATTTTTGTTGCTTGATCATTTGTTTGTCCGTTCGTTTGTTTGTTTGTGCATCCGTCTGTTCTAAATGTTGTTGACTCACATCTTGGTTCGTTAGCAACAATAACAACAACAACCGCATCAACATTCTAACGAAGCAAATATTGACACACATTTTAAACTGCGCCTCTAGCTGCGATGCTTGTAGTGTGTGGTGATTTAGTGCTTCCGGTTATCACTAATCACTCACTCGATCATTCATACGCATCTCATTGACTGACAAAAAGTCAAGCAGTGCATCAAGATCAACTTGTTTGAGACCAGCTTTGCATTTTTCGATGTAGACATTTAATAAAAGTTCTCTCTTTGATGCGAATGACCGAATAATTTGCTGTTTCGAATAACAAGCAAACAAACATACGTGCTATTGTTGTTGTTATTGGCTCATACAATGTCAATGGCAATGGCAGCATCGATAGCGATAACAATAGTACATAGTTCTGTTAATTGTTAATAATCACGAACAAGCGGAAGTGCATGTGTGATTGACACATTCGTAATACATTGGCTCTCATTCTGACTCGAACGTGCGTTGATATTATTACTAGTCAATTATGCAAATTGCATAAAGGATTGGTTGATATCACTAAATGATGAAATGACGACTCGAACTTGATCAGACTATCCGAGGCAGAGAGAGAGAGAGAGCAAGGGCCATCAAGTTATCGGCTGTGATCGAGCTAGCAATATTCTGCGTCTATCCTCGCAACCATCACGAATCATAACACAATCCGTAGCAATTCAATGTTTCAATATTCGTCGAATGCCGATGACAAAGCGAATTGTATTGTATGTTCCGTGCTTGCAACCTGGATGTTGTTGTTGATATCGATACTTGTTGTGCATGTCAATTGATGAATAACTAGACACACACACACACACACACACAACAGTCGTGCGTCAGCATCATCGTAAAAAAGTACGGTCTCGAATATTGCAACAACATCACAATGTGGAGAAAAAAACTATTCATGATGTTTCCTTGTGTCACATTGTTTCGTTTTGTTAAACCTCGACTTAAGTTTTGAGTTCAGCTTGAATATTTTTGATGATCTGAACTTGCGAGCTTCAGCTTTAGCTTCTATTTTACCTCCAACCTTGGCCCTGGCAGTGGACGTGATAGTGCGAAACACTTGCTGCGTATTATTGTATTAATGTTTGAGAGTTGTTGTACATTTGTCGTCATACACGAAAAATGTATAATCTTGCAATACATTGTTGTACATGATGTATGCGTTAGATACCTACGGTGTCATACGCAACGTATGTGTGTTGTGAGCCAAAGCACTCATTTTGTTCATTAATAGTTCTAGTGTGAGCTAGTAGTGAAGATTTCTAATTTGGTTTGTGATTTCATTCGACAAAGTCTACGAGTAAGTAACAGTAAGCGTTGCGAAGCGAAGTGGACATCGGGACATCAACCAACAATTTAAAGCTTAAAACAACAGTGAAATTGACACCAGTTTCGAGCAACAACACTCATCATGTGGTCGACGAAATGCACCAGAATTGCGATTGGCTCACTGTTATTGGCGCTTGTTGCGTCAATTGTGACCGTCAGAGTGCCAACTGCGGCCCAATCAGACGTGATTGCAGCACGTGCTAAACGTGTCTCGGATGCTGATGATGAGCCGAACGCCAACGCCAATGCCAATGACAACGACTCGAGCGCCAACGATAAGCAGCTAGAAGAGTCGCTAGTGCGCCAATTGCCGCCGAGCGTTGGCGAAGGTTTCTCGTGTCACCTACGATCGGTGGATTTGTGTGCGGCCGGCGTGATGGCACGTGCCCAGGCCCCAATGCCCGCCAACGAGCAACAAATAGACGTGCTGTGCGAGGATCTACAGACGGCAATGGATTGTGTGGCCGCGTACAATGCGCGGTGCCAAACGATGCGCGTGTTTGGCAACTGGTTGCCGGTGAGCGCACTCGACGGCGCCGCCACCTCCAACATGCCATTCTGTTACGTACTCGATGGCGACGCCGAGCAACGCAATCGTACGGAGGCGGCGCGCCGAGCCATGCTCAAGCTCAGCCCGTGCATCAATGCAAAATTCGACCAATTACGTGGCTGCTTTCATGATCTGCAAGCAGCACTGACCATATTCTATGAGCCAGGCAAGCCAATGCCCACTCGGCCGTTGTGTTGTGCGTACGACCGTTTCCGGCGTTGTGCGTCCAAAACTATCGATACAGCGTGCGGATTGGGCTCGTTCGAGCAACTCCAAACAATGATCGCCACAATGATACCCACACGAACCATACAATTTGTGTGCAAACGAGCCACCGGCCAACCGATCAAGTTAATGCTCGGCAACGATCTTGACACAATGTCACAAGGATCACCTCAAGGTAGTAGAGGCAGCAGCAATGAGATGTGCGAACAACTGCTGCCACCTGCCGGCACGCCTGTACCAACACGACGCGGCAAAAAAGCCTCCAAGTTGGCTCGAATCCTTGGCTTGTTTGCGGCTGCACCGGCCAGCGCACCTGTCGCTGCTTAACAACAACAATGACTGTCTGCTCTGTCAACTCTCGATTGTACAATACCAACTCATCCTTTCACTCTCTTTCTTGTCGTCGCTACATGTTTGACAGATTTGCCTGCTACAAATAACGCTACCAATGACAATGAATGAATCAATGAAACTTAGACTCAACAATACAATGTTCAACATGTGACTATTATTATTTTTTGACACTAATTATGCATTAATGGTTTGTCCAAATTTGTCTCTCGAGAAACTCTACCCGTCCGAGTACTCATACAACTTGTATGAATATGCGAGTGTCAAGATCGTGTCTCTCTCCCTGAGTTTGCATTCGCATTCGCATTCGCATTTGCGTTTGCGTCTGCGTGTACGCCTCAACGCATTTTAAAACGGTGTGTTGCAATCAATAGTTGCATAATAAACAATGTCCTCTAATAACGAGAACAATATCTAATATTGGACATTTCAAGCACCAATCATCGATGGTAACATGTGCCAGTTCATGCTTGGCGTCAGTGGATGAATCTAAGTCGTGTAGTTCTTTTTTCGTCTCTCACTTCATGACAACTTGTTCGTCTTTGTGTACTTGACATTCGCCAGCAAACTCAACACATAAAATTATCATCTACCATTTAAAGGGTGTCAGAGACTTAGTTCGCAAAAAAAATAAAAGAAGAACAGATGACTGTGCCTTCAAGCAGTGCATTTTCGAGCTCCCATTGACTTCTATGGCATGCATATCATTTTCACTAAGACAGTAGATTTTTTCAAATTACGTGCGTAAACCTTGCCTGTTTCCTCACGCTGACGGCAGTACCACATAAAGACAAAATTCACACTGTTCCATTCAAACACACACCATCATCTGCTGATGCTTCTTTTATTTTTTTTGCGAACTAAGTCTCTGACACCCTTTAGGCCACATACACTTTCACAACAATCTGATAGTATCTTGAAATTTCACTGCTTCATGGGAATTTTATTTTCATAACGCGCGCTCTCTCTTCTGCGCATGTCCCTCGGACTCTCCCAATCACAACACACAATCAGCGTTCTTGTGGCTGTGATTGTCAAATGACAAACAACAATCTCTCATGCACCCCACACTGTTATACCAATAGTGATGAAAATACTAATATTAATTAATAGTAATACATTTTTTGGTCTGTCATTTAGCCAATTTAATTATTATTACCATAATTTTCACCATGTCCCAACAGCCCTCACAAATCACACGTCTACTGCAACACGCCAAATATCGTCAAATTGAGCACACTCGAAAGGACATTCTCAATGCGATAAAATATTATCGAACACTTACGCCTCGATTGGAAAAATACACGTTCCCCGATGGCGTGTCCAAGGAGCTCATTTGTTTGGACGGCACCATCCCAGTCACATTCAGGGACAATAAATATAATATTCCAGTCGGCATTTGGCTAAGCGATAGTCATCCGTTCGTAGCTCCCATTTGTTATGTTAGACCTACCCGTGACATGACCATCAAACAATCACGCCACGTCGATGGCAGTGGTCGTATATATTTACCTTACTTGAGCGATTGGAATTGCGCTACAAGTGACATATTAAGCACGATACAAGTGATGCAAATAGTATTCGGTCAGACACCGCCCGTGTATCAAACACAACGTGGCACGCACGATAATGTAGCCACTAACAATGTTGCGTTGCCGCCACCGTTGCCATCGCCCGGCTCTGCTGCCGGCACTGTTGCACCATACAATCCAAATCAATCACCGTCATATCCGTTCTCACAGCCATCCCAACCTTCGGCCTCCACGACACCTGCAAACACGGGCACTATTACAGAGGAACACATACGAGCTTCGTTGCTGAGTGCAGTGGGCGACAAAGTCAAAGCACGTTTACGAGAAAAAATGCTACAAATACAAGCAGAAATAGAAGTGCTAAAAAAGACATCAAACGATTTGAATCGTGGCAAGATGCAACTTGACGAAATGGAAACAAGGATGGCCAAAGAATTAGTCGATTTGAACGATGCGAAAGCTCGACTTCAGTCGCTTGATGCGCAGCTTCAAGAATTTATTGTCAAATACGACAAAGAAGATGAAAAAATAGATGTTGACAACATATATGGTCCCACTCAACCGTTATATAGGCAATTGTTGAATGCGTTCGCTGAAGAGAATGCAGTTGTCGATGCCATTTATTACACAGGAGAAGGGTTGCGCAAAGGAGTCATTAGCTTGGACGTATTTCTAAAGAATGTAAGAGAATTGTCGCGACGCCAGTTCATGCTACGTGCTCTCATGCAAGCTTGCAGAGCCAAGGCAAATTTGCCGTATTGATAGTAGACGCCAACACAAGCCTCTACTTAACTAAAGCCAGCTGGAGGATTGTGCTCAAACATGGACTCAGTGCCTCGCGGAAATAAAGCCATGAATTTGTAACGTTGACCCATGTCATTAACCATCATATTTACACCGGACGTTAGCTCACGCTTTTGATCTTCAGTAGCGTGCGCCATGAGCCCTCGTAATCTTAAGGAGATGCCACATTTCAACAAAAATTCGCTTTGTTTAACAGGTCCGAAAGTGATTGTTTTCTCTTTAACATGTTGCTTGATGTACTCAAAATCAACGTCGGCAGTCAAATCTGCCGTGCCTGGCTCTTTGAGCGGAGGCCATTGTTTGTGCTCTCGAAAACCCCTGAATGTATCCCTGTCTTTGTCGGGTTCGTGAGTAGCATCAAAGCCATAGTCGCACGTTAGCATGCACCCGCTACCGGCGCTATTGAGTCGAGTTGCAACCTTTTCAACGTGCAGCGCTGCTTCAGGGCAAACTTCGAGATTTTCGCCTGGTTGATCATTGCTGGTCAATAGTCGACTGGCCGGAGTCTCTTGTTTCGAGATGACAAATCGAAGGTCGTGTTTTTCGTCGATGTCGACAAGTATTTCACGCCACGGTCGGCCTTCAAGACGTGCGTCACGAACAAACTTGTGTATAGGTAGTGCATCTAAGAACTCGTGTGCCACAAAAGCGGTAAAGCCGCACTGTGTGTCGTCCAACTGATCGAGGTGCCTGTACCATGTGACTGGTAAGCCAGTTGTAGTCAATGAGTTGTGCTTGCCGCTATGGTCGTTGTTTTGTTCGCGTCCTATCAAGCTCGTCGTTCCGCACAATGTCTTCTCTTGGACTTGTGTGAGATAGGGAGACACCTCGATCATGTGCAACGAGGCTACTTCGCGAGACTTCCTAAACTGATTTAAAGTCCGCGCAATGTCTAACATAAGCGTACCTCGACCTGGTCCGAGCTCTACAATTCTCAATGGCTTGGGGCACTGAAAACGGTGCCACTCATTCAGAATCCAAACGCCGCATATCTCACCGAATATTTGACTTATTTCAGGATTTGTCGTAAAGTGGCCCTTAGCACCGAATACATCACGATCCATGTAGAAACCACTGTCAGGATTGGTGAGAACAATCTTCATGTAGTCGGCCACCGTTAGTGGACCACGCACTTGTATGAGGTCGACAATTTTACGGGTCAATCGACCTGCATATGAGCGCATTATTTGTGTGGACATGCTGTCTTTATGTCTTAAGCACAAATATTATATTGTTGTGAGCTCTTTTTTCTGGGTCTACAAAACACAGGCGGCTACTGGACATAGAATGCTTATCTCTGTTTTGTGCTGAAAATTTGAATGAAATGTGCAGTTGAAAATGTCGTGAATCTGATACAATTGAGAAATAATAATCTGTTTTAGATTATTGTGTTTGCGTTGTTCGTAATTACGTGATCGATAATGTCACGTAACGATAATAGAAATTATTACGCGATTGTCGTTAAACTTGTTATCAAAAAGCGTGTTTATCGTTCGAACCTACTGTACGTGTAATTTCGTTCTCTTTGCTATGCTATATGTTTGATCGTTGGTTCATTTCGTGTTTGTAAGAGTCGTCTGATTGTGTACTCAAGTATGAGCTCAAGTCTCACTCGTAAGCTGAAGTTGTTGTTATTAATATTATGTAAGGGATAGCTGTGAGTAATGTACAAACTTGACTGTGAGCAAAAATAACATGTTCTTAGCGTTTGATCGCAATGGCGCTAACGCTGGCTGGTGGTGTGATAGTTTATGCCGGGATCCTCGAACGACACAGTGTGGTGCTGTGAGTTTTATTTATTTTTTCTCTTTCAACACGGCACAACAAACACACAAAGCACAAACAAGTCTAACATGCACAGCCTGGCCCAAAACTTGTATCCCAGTTTTACTTGATTAGGCCACTAGATTCTTCCTACAGCTTGTACTTGGCCAGGACGATAGTGATCACACTCACATACGTGCACTCTCTGACACACAGAGACATTGATTGTCTGCGGTAGCAGACTCATTTTTTAGCAAACGGAACGCACGGTGTGTGTGTGTGGGGGGGGGGGAATGAATGTCTACACTGAGGTCACGATCTCGACGAGTGATCATCAGGTAATTTTCGCTATTTCTTTTTCCAAAAATAATAACTTGATGTGCAGTTGGCGCTTGCAATACAGATCATCAATCAAAGGCAACGATACTGCCCCAGATTCCAAGAAACCTCGGAATTTTATGCTGCATCTATTGAAGGTTATTCAATACATGCATGTGTCCCACGCAAGCGCTTTGAGCTTGAATATACAGAGTCGACCTTGACTATTGATAGGAAGGCTACGACAGGCGTTTGACACACACTACAAGTATGACCACAGTTGTTATACTAGAAAGCACGTGTGTGTCTGCTAATGCGTTCAATGTGTGTTAGGTTATAAAGGTTGCATTATGATTCTACTCTAATTGCGTTGTCCGGCGCACACTAAACAGATTAGGACTTGTCGACTATCACAAGTCCTTTCGAGCTGTGTATGATTGAAAATCTGGCATCATTCTATTCCATGAAGCCACACAAAAGATTCAAGTCTTGGCGAAGGCGAAATAAAATGAGAAGGAAAAATATGTTGCATAAGAGTGATGTGAAATCGAGCGTCGTAGTCAACAAGTTGGACAACAAAAGTCATGAAAATTGAATAAAATCGTTGCGATAAGCATGCCTAGATACTCTTTATTTAAGTCGATAGACTGCTTAACGGTTCGGCACGTAGTTAAGTACACCTTAAATGCAGACAGTGGCATTCCCTCGGATTAATATCAATTTGATTGGATGGATATTATTATTGTATGTGTTGCGTCCGAAAGGGTACCAATTCACACACAAAGTACACTTATTCACACCTATGTACAGACTATTGCTAGTATCAATGGATGGCAGAAGCCAATTACTAGTGGTAAATATTAAGCACTCCTAAAATGATGATCTATTAATGTTTTGGCGCAGCAGTGGCGCAAACACATCCACACACAAACACACACACACCGGGCTTGCTAAAACGTTCGTTTATCAGTCAGCCGCAAACATACGTTCAACACATGAACTAAAAGCTTTTCCCAATCAAACTTGCCTGCTTCAATTGCGTAACATAGATTTAGACGTAACTCGTAAGTCCTCTCGATGATGAATGATTCGTGTCGTGGCTCAGCCTAGCAAGTTGTGTGTCATACAATCGAGCAACCGGTAGAATTTTTTGTCCTAAGCCTAGCTTTTGGCTTGTACGACGCCAAGTACTTGAGTTGTTTTTGATTGAATGCACCACGACGCCGCTCTCGTATATACTCGATCGTATCTTCGTATTTCATTCCCAATTCCATCAGAGCAAGCGCCACCATGACAGGTCCTCTTCCGAGTCCGGCAACACAGTGTACAGCGATGCAACAATCATTGTCCTCTTTGTAACGTTGTCGCAATAATTCAAACCATTTATCAATTATATCTTGGGGTGGAGGTGAACCGTCGTCGAATTGCCAATCATGAACTCGTATGTTGTTCTTGGTTAGTATGTCGGTTTTGTACGATGGCTCGCAAACTCTGATCACGTCGGTAATGTTGCGCTTCTTGAATTCATCGATAAGTTGGGGCAGTGTTGAATCGGATGGACGGTCCATGATGTAAAACCTCATGTCTTTGTAGACAATCTCGGAAGGACCTGGCTTCATTTTGGCACGACCTGGCTGATGATGCTGATGATTATAGTGGTTGTGGTGTTGGAGATCGTTGTCGCTGCTGTTGTTGTGATAGTCGTTGTTGCTGATGCTAGTACTTTTGGTTTTAATTTTTGCTTTATGATTGTGAAAATAAAAGGATTCGATGCGATTATGTGTTTAATTTGATGTTGAATTGACGTGACGTGACGTGACGAGACGAGACGAGACGATACGTGACGATGACAGCAGTGATGGTAATAATTAAATAAAATAATAATAATGAACAGGGAATGTGTGTGCCGGTCGTGTATAGCGCACCACGAATAAAATTAGATTTGAATAAAATTATTATTAGTTGCTTTGTTACTAATGTTAGTCCGCTAATAATATCAACAACTGCTTAATTAGTTAATAATACATATATTATTAGGTGTGTAGCTAGGTCTATGTATGTCTATGTGTGTGCGTGTGTATGTGTGTACTTGTGAGCGAGTTGATTGTGAGAAGTCACTGGTTCGTCATTGGTGCGTGTACAGCGCGAGCATCCTGCCAACTATTGTGACAAGTGCCTAACAGGCACTGACTAGGCGATGACAATCGGCGTTTGAGCAACCAATGGCCAATAACAATGCCAATGACAGTTCCAAATAGAGTTATATTCCTATGAATAGCTATAGGGGGAAGCTAACACTGAAATCGGTGCAATCCCCGTGCACCGCATGGGGAGGCGTCACCTAACTACACATGTTCAGACTATTTGGTCCAGAATAACTCGATCATACACTGTTGCTCTAAATACTATCCATGACCATGCGGCACACCATACAAAGAATTCTATCTAGCTCTGACGCGCTATCATGAATATATAATAAAGCCAGGTGATGAGGTCATAATTTATTTTGGACTTCGCAACAATAACGATGATGTCGACCACGACGACAACAACAAGAACAACATGAGCGCTTGGAACATACTTTTCTCGAAGCTACATCATTGTGGAAGAACCTAGCGCCGGTCATAACTTGCTGTGAGGTGCTGCGGATCGTTTGGGCTGCTTCTTTGTTGCAGTTTTTTGCAAGTTGCAGGACTTGAATTTGCTAATCTTTTTCGATTTAGTGACCTCGTGATTGAATGGTCGTTTCTTACCTGTCTGCTTGGAGGACGAACGTGATGAGGACTTGTCTTTGTCGGCGGCGTCTTTATGATCTCCATCGATTTGGGACGCGACCCAGAGCGAACAGGATACGTGAGCCCAAGTATTTTCGGGAGTCTTCTTCATGGCCCCTCTTTTGTTCGGGCATAATATACAACTCGCTTTATCCGATTTGCCCAACTCCTGATTGCATAATTCATGGGGTTAAACGAGATAAAAATCGTATGAGACTTGATCTCGTAAAGAGGGTATTACCAAAGGATTAAGACAGGATATTTTACTTACTTTGCACGGTTGGCAATACCATTGCCCCTCGGGTATTTCTTCGATATCGTAACATGCTTGATGAATGCACACCTCACATCGGTCACAGAATATCATTTCATTGCCTTCTTCACTATATGGACTTCTGCAAACATCACATACAACTCCGTCATCGAACTCTATGCCGATTTTGTTATTTTTCATGTTTTCAGCACATTGGCGCTCGAGCTCGGTAATCGTATCTTCAATCAAATGTTCAGGTATTGGAGGCACACACGTTTGAGCCATAAGTTCGCGCCAGGTCAAGTCTATTAGGTCAAGCTCATATTTAAACTGGTCTGGAGGCTTCCTTCGGTCTTTTATCCATTCTCTAGGCAATTGGGGATCTCCCTCTTTTTGGAATTCTTTCTTTCTCTTATCTGTAATAGTTGGATTACGATTATTTTTCTGACTTGCCTTACTGTCGCTAATGCAAGGTGCTCCATGTACACAACGAAAGCTGGCACTTGGTAGAGCGTCCGGATAAACAGGAACCTAGGTATGAAGATAATTAGTATGATCATCAAACTCACATATTACAGCTAGTTTTCAAACAGGACACGGGCGGAATGGTTTGCATTGACATCAAGATAAATTACCTGTACACCCTTTTCCCACTCTTCCTTCCATGGATCAGTGATCAAGATATAATCTGATTCAGCCAATTGCTCAGAGTCGGCCATTTTCATGGCCGAAATGAGATCTTTGCGAAATAACTCGGCCGGCTTTTTCCTATTATCATTGTTGTAGATTCTTGAACGGTCGATTAAATTAAGAGTCGATGTATGAAAAGCTAAGCGTTCATTTGAGGTCAAATGGTTAGATATCGTGGAGTGGTTAGTGAGCTCAGTTTTTACACGCTTCGACAAATGATGACTCAAAGATGTTGAATAACAAGCTGAGGATTCATCTTCGCTCCCGGAGCAGCCCGAATTAGACCGACTCGATCGTCGGTTGCGATGAATCTGGGTTGCTTTGTTGGCGGTACCCATGGTCTTGCTGAGTTCGTCTATGAAGGATCCAGACAAGAGTATGTGGGGATGTAATCCTCGTCACCATTGACACAATATATTAATGTAAGGCGTCGTATTCAAAAGATAAGGCATGATATTACACAATCCGTCGAATCGGATGAATAAATCGTTCAGAACAGCTGAATGCTCTCATGAACAAAGTGGATTTTGTGCGCGCCCTGCAACAGTGGACAAGGAAACTGCAGCGCCGCCTGGAGGTTAATCGTGTACTAATTTTTGACATCGCAGCACCTTACGAATCATCAATGATAGTTTAGCATTTGTATCTTGACTGGTTTAGGTGCTTGATAAATGAAAAAAAAATGATCACTTCAGAAGCACCCAGGTTTTATCACACATGTTTAGCATGGATGACCAACCCGATTTTTTAATTTTACTAAGGCGCAATCGATCGCAGAATACGATGAGCATTCTTGCTCAGTGTTCTTCTTAGAGCAATGTTTCTTATCTCGCTGAATGCCGGATTTTTCGGAGAAATTATCATTGAAGGCGTTTTTGCTTGATTTTGAAGCATGCAGATCTTCGAATGCTTCAATGAATGAACAGGTAACAGATGGAAGCGCTTTAATCGTGTTACACATGACTTGACGTACGGTTGGAGTTTCAAACAAAGCAATACGCTGGCTGATATATCAATGTGAATGAGACAATAAATTGTGTTTTTAATCTATTCAGGGTATAAACGTTGAATGTACAAATGAATCTAACGGAGGATTGTCCTCGAACATTTTCAGTGGCGAGCGCTCACCCTTGGCTACTTGCTTTGCTCGTTCCAGTCTCATGATGTTAATGCGCATTGTCGCTTTCCACCTGCCGGCACACTCGGCATAGTCCGTGAAAAATGAACGACAGATCGATTGACCTCTATTGTAACCGTACGCTTCCCAACATTCCATTAGGTTGAGGTGCATATCGGCACACGGCACCAGAGTGCCATCAAGATTCCTCACTTGTCCGTGAAAAGGGCCCGTCAACTCCCGATAAACACCTTTTATTGGTACAGCCATAATGCACGACTCTTGATGGTCTCAGATACGTTTGATATTCAATGCCAATATAATAACAATAGATTTCGAATAATGGGTTATCTTGAAAAGGTGAAAACAAATACACATTAATGTTGTCCTCTGGATAATAACGATGAACTCTCACCGAGGTTCTGCATAAGCTGAGGATATTACGCAGAGCGCACTATTTAAATGATTAAACTGCAGTGCAACGGCACGATAATTATAGTGGGTGCCGACACGCTAATGTGATGGCAATCGCTAATGCTCTAAACATAAGTCTGATGACACGTGCCGACTCAACATCAAGGACATTGAAGGATTATTTAGAATATAATTCATTTTGTACTATTGAGTCTTCGACAGAGATATTTTAATAGGCAGAAAGGCGTGACAACTCATGTTGATCAACCGACTTGTATCACGACTGGGCTTTTTTATCACTCCTAATACCATCAGAACAATAACTCAAATGTCCGCCACTACAAAATTCATCGGAACCCACGACGGAGTCTTCCACTGCGATGAAGCTTTAGCATGTTTTATGCTCAAACAATTGCCCCAGTTCAAGGATTTCGATATTTTGAGAACACGGGATCCCGCTAAATTGGCTCAAGCTGAAGTGGTCGTTGATGTTGGTGGCGTATTTGATCCTGTCACCAAACGATTTGATCATCATCAACGTGAGTTCAACCTCACCATCAAAGATTTCCACTTAGGTGTCAGAACAACGAATCCCTCTGCACCGGTCAAACTAAGCTCAGCTGGTTTGGTTTATAGTCATTACGGGCGCGAGTTAATTCTTGTCACGTTAGACAAAGCCCTAAGAGGACTAGACGTGGCAGGCGATGCGACGAACAAATTTGATAAGTCGTTATTGACCACAATTCTAGAAGACGTCAAAGACAAGCGCATGTTGGACGCCTTATTCAGCAGAGTTTACACTAGTTTTGTTGAGGAAATGGACGCTATCGACAATGGACGAGAGATAGTCGACGGTGACGCAGTTGTTTACAACTACCGTTTCAACACTGACATAAGTAGCCGTGTAGGTCGCTTGAATCCCATTGATCGTGAAGCCAATTCTGACACCAGATATGAATTATTCCTTAAGGCGATGCAACTAGTTGGGCGTGAACTCATAGAGTCCATCTTGGCTCAAGCATTGGTTTGGTTACCTAGCCAGAAGAAATTACGTGCTTGCATCTTGGACAGATTCACGGTTGATCCATCGGGAGCCATAGTCGAAATCAAAGGAGACAATTTTTCGTGGAAATCTAGCATTCATGAGATGGAGGAGGAACTAGATATTGTGGATCAGATCAAGTTTGTCGTCTACAACGACGCAAGCGTAGTCGCACCATGGAGAGCGGCCGCTGTGCCTTTAGCGCCCAGATCTTTCATATCGCGCATACCATTGAAAGAAGAGTGGCGAGGAGTTAGAGACGACAAGCTCGCAGAATTGAGCGGAATCCCAGATGCTGTCTTTGTGCACGCTTCCGGATTTGTGGGAGGTGCGAGATCACGTGACGGCGTGTTAGAAATGATACGAAAAACCCTTAGTGTGTCGTGAAGTATGCACATTACAACTTCAGCTGTTTCTACCTTGACTTTATTCACCGTCTAGCTTTGAACTTTTTGCTCTTAAACTCTTTCTTCTTCCGTTTCAATTTCTTTCGGAATTGTTTAACTTCGTCTTCGGCGGCCTCGTCATCGTCGTCATTTCGGTTACGTTTGCTCTTATCATCCATCTCGCTCAATTCAACACGTGCTACTCTCTCAGCATCAGCAACTCGCTCAGCTTCAAGCATGACCTTTTCTTCAGGTGCATCGTAGGCAGGCAATTTTTTGTCAATCAAGTGTTCGATTCGCTGATACAGTTCAACGTCGTACTGGGTGACAATGGTGATTGACTTGCCGTATCTACCTGCGCGTGCAGTTCTGCCGACTCTGTGGATATAGTCCTTACTGTGCTGTGGTAGATCATAATTGATTACAACATCAACATGAGGTATGTCTAGACCACGACTTGCAACGTCTGTAGCGATCAGTATAGAGCGTGATTTGACTTTAAATTTGTTCAGAGAAGCTAGTCTCTTAGTTTGTGTCATTTTTCCATTCAACGGAATAGCCGAGAAGCCGAGATTCCGTAGTACTAAGGCTAACTTTTGGGTTCCAGTGCAGGTGTTACAGAAAACCATGAAGGATTCCGCGGCACACGTTCTCAGAATGTACACCAAATAGATATCCTTGTGTTGCGCTGGTATGAAAGTGTAATATTGCTGAAGATGATCAACAGTCTGATATTTTGAGGAAACCTCGATCCTCACGGGGTCCTTGAGTGAGGCACGCTGTAATTTGGCAACCTTCTTCGTCATTGTGGCAGAGTAAAGATAAGTGTTGGGTTTAGGTGTTTTAGGTATTTGTTCCAGGATTTTATCGACTTCACGCTCAAAGTCCATATTAAGAATGCGATCGGCTTCATCGAGGACCAAATATTTGAGACTTCTCAAATTGAACCCTTTTGTTTTTTCGAGATGATCGATGAGTCGTCCGGGGGTTGCTATGATGATGTGTGGTTTCTTGGCCAAGGCCACAGCCTGCGCCATCATATCCATTCCACCAACAAGTACTGCACATTTAATTTGAAATGAGACGCCCAGGGCGACGATTTGCTCGTGAATTTGTATGGCCAGCTCACGAGTTGGTGTGATGATTAGGGCAAACAATCTTTGTGGATTGTTGAGGAGTGCTTGCATTATGGGTATTGTGAATGCAGCAGTCTTGCCAGAGCCCGTCTCGGCCAAACCTATTATGTCATGCCCGGTCAATGCGACTGGAATGGCCTCTCTTTGAATCTCGGTCGGCTCCTTCCATCCGAGCGACTCGCATATTTCCGCAATCCTAGAATCGACGCCGATGTCAACGAATGTCTTTGGAATTTTAACTTCGTCACGGGAAGTCATATTGTGAGATTATTGGTTAGTTAACTACAACGACAAATATAATAATTGACAACTGCACGTGTGATGTGCGAGCCACACTTTTTAATCGCACTCTGGATTAGAAAGCTGAGGGGCCGCATGTGTAGTGTGCTCGGCGCGATTTTCAAATATAGACAAAGCTACTGGGTGCGTATCTTACGAGGTACGCTAGAAATGTTCTACGAAGAGTCCCCCTCACTAAAAATGATTTTACATCGTTATAATGTGATGATCGAGTGCATTCGATTCGCACCAGGGGGCGCCCCTGTCTGTCGAGAGAACTTACGATTTCGCCCATCAATCGGCATCAGTTGACGCCAAGGCATTTCATCACTTGACAACTATTAACTGTCAAAATAACACCTGAGACCTGTCAAATCTTGACGCTCACTGGCTGACCTTATTATCTGTAACTGGTTCATTCATTCATTCATAATTACTCTCATTACCCTGCGCTCGCTGTGCCTCGTGGCATAATTCTGCTGACTCATTCTCACCAACTCATTGCAAAGATGTTG
>JAIFTH010000737.1:0-17542 GCA_019968535.1 Fragariocoptes setiger | reverse complement strand
GTGTGTGTGTGTGTGTGTGTGTGTGTGTGTGTGTGTGTGTGTGTGTGTGTGCATGTGTATGTGTATCGACCAATCGATAACAATGTGTTCGTCAATGGGTCTGTGTATGTGTGAGTGTGTGTGGGCGTCACGTTAGACACTAACATCAGTACGTTAAGGCAGAGGAGAGAGGAGAACGAGCGTGGGGACCCTTATGACACACGTCACAGCTTTTGTTTACACTGTGTGCGTGAACTCATCGTCCCTTTCTTCTCTATTCCTTTCTCTTCTCTTAACGTGTTGTTCGTGTTCATTTCCTCTTTGTGAGTGAGTGTCTCACGAAGAATAGTGCATGCGTGTGTCCTCAAATCTGGTGTCTTTAATCTCGCGTACTATCACGCAATGATAGCAATAGCAATTGCTGTTATTTCTTGTATTACTGTTAGTTTGTTTTTCTTTTTCTTTTTGATTTGAACTGAACTCTCTCGTTTGTGTCATAAACTTTACTATTCGTACAGTTACAGTTATTATATACTTGAAACAAGCAAGTCCAAGTGAACTTCATTTTAAGGGGACAAGAAAAAACTCTCAGGCTTTCTGTCTGCTTGTTTCAAATGACAACGGGAGCTCGTTTGAAAACAATTCTCTCTATCCCCTTAACTCTTCCTAACTTTGATTAATCCGTCTTACACTTGATGAAGTTCACCGAGAGTTTCTGACACTATTGATTTCAAGTTATCTCAAAGACAATGAGGGCATACATTGTAATTTGCCATTAGATTGGCCATTAGATAAGACGACGAACAATAGACGAAATGTGTTGGCAACGAGCACTGCTCTAAATACAAATACTATAACCGACAGCACAACAAACGGTAACGAAACGAACGAATGAACGAAAAAACCTGACCATGTTTATAAGCTTCTCTACAACTTTCAATTGACTTCCAATTTCTAGAAGGCTAGAGCTAGAGATGACTGTACAGCTCGCTAAAACTCGAGCTAAACTAATATTGATAGAGCTCAAAAGAGCGATAGAGCTAATATCGATAGACCAATCGATGGCATGCCAAGCATTCACTCGTCAGAGACACAGACTCAGACACAGACAGTTTCTCACAAGCTAGAGAGAACGATTGGATTTAATCGGCAGTATTCGGGCCGGTCTCAGTTCGTTTAATCGCCAACTGACTCATCGGCTGGCCGTGTCGCCCACTCGTGCGTGCGTCCCTTCGGTGCGCAACGTGCATTGTGCCGTCGCAGCTCTCTCGTCCAAAAACAGATCGATATTGTCGATAATACGCGTAACACGTACTCTTACAACAAACGCGCGTACGTAAGCGAGAGAACGAGCGAGCGAGCAAGCTGTACTCTGAAGTCAGCGAGCTATGTGACGCAATGACGACGACGACGCTGCCGATCAACAATCTGCGCGCGCGATGACGACACGTGCACGATGACGACTAGCTACGTAGACGACTTGCTTCGTCTACGTGGCTGGCTCGCTGCGTGGCTACGTGCCACGTAGCACGTGGTGCGTGGTAATGCGCTCACGATGTAGCGAGCATCCAATGGGCTTGCAGGCACACAGCACGTGCCAGACAAACAGGATCAACGCCAACAGATAGACTGACAGACAGCCATTTGCGAGCAGAGAACGAACTAGAGAGTGAGCAAGCCAGCGAGAAAACGAACGAACGTTAGTGAACTGTCGAGCTGGCGAACGCGCCCCACGAGTGCAAATTTGGCGCTCTGCTGACCACGCCCCTATTTCTTTGCTCACTCCCACTTTCTTTTGGCTAGCTGTTTTGCTTGGCTTGGCTTTGGCGATCGTTGTTGTTGCTAAAATTAGCATAGATTCGATTGCTATGCCTCAGACATGAACGAGTGATGTGTGTGTGTGTGTGTGTGATACGTGTGAGCTTTCTACCCCACTCACCATCACTGTGAGTTGAGTGAGGGCCGCCAGAGGTCGCTTCCTGTGCGCCCATGGACTGAGTCGATATCGAAGCACGTGATGTCATGTGATCGCTTCACAAATGCTCATTGTTATTGTTCGTGGCGAACGCACGAGCTTAGATCGCCCGTAAACAATGCTAGTGCCAGTGCTATCGATGTTGTGAGCTTATTTTGAGCTTGACTATCGCTTGCGCTACTTAACAAGACTATACTTGCTGCCTGCACGGCGCATGTGACACAAGAGACGTCGTTACCTGCACTGGCAGGTAACGACCGTCTGTAGATTTACCTGCAAATGGCAACAAAATGAGAATGAAAAGACTTTCATTTTCTCTCATTCGCATGCTCTTTTTTCTATTATATTGCGCAACATATGGACATAAGAGTAACAGTAACTAACAATTGCACTGACGGTAATTAAAGTGATCTCGGCATGAAATGTACACATGCAAGGACGCATGGACAAGTTCATCCGACTGACTTCACTCGACTCGGTTCAAATGACCAACACGAGCAAAACTATCACAAATAACACGAACTCCAATGAACTATAGATACACGACAACAAAAACTGAGTTACAACACAACTCTCTGACTCTGCTGGTAAACCTGCTCTGTTGTTGTGTTTCAATTTGATGAAACGTCTGTCTAGATAGCTGTACATTTGCGCATCTGCTTGTGTGTTCATCTAGAGATAGAGATAGGGAAGCGCCATTGTTGTGGCTGCCGCTGATGTATAAGAACCTAGTGAAATTTAATCTGACCACACGCTCACACAAGTAAGAGACCTATTGTCGAGACCTTTGTTATCGACGCGCACTTTTATCTCTATTCCCACCAGATGGCAGCGAAGTCGCATGTGCACAATCGATTCGAATAGAGAATCTGGAATAAGAGAGAGGGAGAGAGAGAGCGGCTAAGCAACCAAACAACAATTGAGGCAACCAAAAGAAAAGATCATCACTCACTCGACATTTGGCACTAGGCATTGGCTCGCCTTCGCTCCCTTGCCAATGGCCAATTCAATTATTGGCCGGCCAACGTCGAGTGTCTCTATCTTTTGTGTGCTTGCACAGTGAAAGAAAACGGCGCGTGCTCGTCGTCGTCAACACGTGTTCATTGTGTTCGGGTCGGTTCGTTTCTCTTGTGTTGAGCGACCTGAGCACGCACTTTTTCCTCTTCATGTTGCGGCTTTACGTGCAAGAGCGATAAATCGAACGAGATTGAGTTTAAGTTATTGTTCCCAACGAACGCGAACAACAATAACAGCAACCTGAGAAACGCTCGCTAGTTAATGACAAATTGAAAGTGTACGTGTGTCTGTGCCCTCAGGAAGTTGTCAGAGAACAAAGCACAAACTCAACACAAAGTTTCCCCAGATAAACAATAACAATGTTGGAAGGATGATTTCATAGCGCATGTGGCGCCATCTATTGATCTAAAATCATGAGAGTTTCAGCCCTAATAGCTCCCGTATAGATACGTGTTGGGGCGCACACATACACACGGACGTTAGCTTGTGGCAATCGTTACGACAGTTGCTGGCGCATGTTTCCGTGTGTCAACTGGGCGCTACAACTGAAATCGTGAATCGTTACTGGGTTCGATCCTAGATGGCGCCATCGAGCGTGCGCTCGAACTTGGTGTTCACTTAAATATTCTCATTCTACCAGCAAAAATGAGCAGGCCTTGTTCCTTGCAGTTAACTCGCAGCTGAATATCGGTGGCGTACACAATAAAAACAATAACAAAGACAAACACATAGTTCTTAGTCTGTAGTCTATAATCTATAGTGGGCCCTCTTTGACTTCCTTATTATAACTTGGCGTTGCACGGCTCACAAGTGATAATGTTCCTTGCCAGCTCGGCGCGGTTTGGTTTGGCGTCAATTTACATCGTTGTGTGCGAATTTCTCAGAACGAATTTCGGAGTTGAATTTCAAAATATGATCAGAGCAAGTCTTCTCTTTTTTCCTCTTTCTTTGCCCTTGTCAAAGTATAAGCGCGAGATCTAAAGCGAATAAAGTACAAGTTATTTGCAGGGCATTCTTTATTGTTAATAACGTGCAGCATCTGGCGAGCGATCTCCTACTCATCGACTGCATAATATTATGCAATCTTAACTTGGCACACAAATTTCGAATTGACAAACAATCTTTAGCTGGAAAAGACGAGCTCGAGAAAATAACGATGAGACACAGCGACAAGCACTTCAATATCAGATGGAGTAGCTATCAAGAAATCAAAAGGAAGAGCTTTTTATATATTTATTTTGATTTGTCTCGGTTTGTTTTGTATTATTCCATTTTGTCCCATGCACTGATTCTCTATTCTTTGTGTGCCAGTAGTTTCATCTTGTATTGTCCACTAGATCCACTAGTCTTAGTATCTCTCATGAGAGAGGAAGTTAGTTTGTCTGTTTGTTTGTTTGTTCGTGCAATATTCGCTCTTTTAGATCGTGTGAGTTTGTACGAGCTCTCACAGATCTGTTGAACTGATATTGGTACCATTTTATGCCGTTTTGCAGGAGGAACTATAGCTTATTGAGGTTGCGCAAGCTGAAACCTACGCATAACGTGCAACGTTATAAGTAGAACGTCAAGCGCACGTTAACATCTTCTCTCTTTCTGATATTAAGATCTCTCTGTTTCGGTCAAGCTCAAGCTCAATCTTAACTCCAACTTTAACTTCGCTTATAGCCAAAGCTATAAGCGAGACAAGTTGAATGTAAGACACAAGCGGGCGCACTGAATCAGAATTCTCAAGAATTCTCTTTTGCTCCAAAGCATGGCTTTCTTTTAAGACAAGCTAAAGAGTGAGTGAAAGAAATCGATTGAATCAATACATAAACATTCAACAACTAAGCGACACGGCAACTAAAGATTGGGCCGCAAGTCAATTCTAGCACTGACAACAAGCAGTGCTCGTTCGCGATAAAGAAAGCGAGAGGATGAGAGAGTGTGCGTGTGTGCATGTTGGTTTGACAAGATGCCACGTGCCATCGACTAAGCATTCAACAACAACAAACAAAGAATAGCGGACGAGGCCCTCGAGCGAACTGCTTTGGGTCCCAGAAACTATTCTCTCGTTGCTGCTTGCCGATGGGTTCTAAGGGGCAGCAGTTAACTTGAGACTCAACAAAACTAGCTGGTTGGCAATAATACACAGCTTACAGAGGCTATAACGCTATAGGAGCAGTCGGTGTATCGCAATGAAACAGTGGGAAATAAGTGTGAGAGCAAGAAGGTGATGGCCCAGCAACCAACCCGCAACAAAGAACCACAGCAGAGCAGAGAAACACCAGAGATCGTGAAGAGGAGAGGGGCCATAATTGTCGGTGGCGCATGCGCTGGTAACGAGCACCTGGCGACCGACTGCTTGTTCGCATGCTTTTCAACTGGAGGCTCGAACTAAAGTCTAGCGCTCGTTCGCTAGACTTTAGTCGACCCCAACCCCAACCGACTTTGCTCGACACTCAACTGAGGCCATCCGGGCTATTTGTCGAGACGCCGTGGTCGGATTGAGCGAGCTCAATATCACTACTCCTCAGATGTTCAGTGAGTTCAGTGAGTTCAATGGTGTGCGTGTGTGCGTGCTTTTTTTGCTTCTAAGGCTATCAAAGCTCAATTGAGTGTTTAAAAGTTTCAGCGGCAAGCAATCGAAGTTAGTTATGGAGAAATAAATAGTATGCAACGGCCAACAAAAAGTTAGTTTTGGTTTTTTACGCACAATCGATGTTACGTTGAAGCTTGTTAGAGCTAAAAAGTGCAAGTCAAGCATATCAAAACAACACTGATTGCTGCAATGTTTACGCCATGACAATCATACACAAAAAGACTTGATAAGTTCATTTGTTGTCGTGAAATTGTTCAATGTATATTTCAATGATCAAGTATCAAACTGTTTCTCAACAATACAACAGTTAGAAATAGAGATAGAAGATCATCAAACAAGTTTTTCTGTCTGTCGTACGAACGAAGAATCAAAACATAACTTTGATACATTTAAACTTACAAGAAAGGATAAGATAGAACAACATAGGCAGCGATAGAGCAGCAAAAGATGCACGCGACTACATTTTCGAGCGGCCGAGCGTCGCAACGCAGCCACAGCAGTCGTCGATTGTCAGACAATAAACGAGTGAGCAATCGAGTGACAAGCAACAGCATTCGAGCATCGACTCATCGAGAAAGCTCAGCCACCAATACAGTTCCTGTAATACCTTTACGTGATATCAAACCGCAGCGTTCGTTTGTTTCCGGTGTGGCGCACAAATTAAAGCGAGCCCTAACATGGACCGACGATTTGCAGTCCGACATGCCAGGTGAGTTTGTTTAGTAATGATTTGTGCTTTGCTGTGTCGTGTTACGTTGGGTTGTTTTACGATTGACATACACACACACACATGGGCACACACGTTTTGTCTCTAGTATTATTTCACAGAAGTTCCACGTGCAACTTGTTATGAGCAGTGCAAGTTTTACGACGTACGACCCAAAGATGTGAGTCACAAAGAGCACAGATAAGAGCAGAGTGGGACACAGTAAAGCAGAAAGGTGGCACGTGACAGGGGTGTGTGTCATATTTTATTTTATTGTCCCTCGTGTATTCAAGGCACGCATGTTTATTCGCGTCGCACTGAACTGCATTGCATTCGCTTGATTGCATACGTTACACGCGCCCGCACACAGTGGCAATAACACAGTGACAGTGACGGAGCCAATGGCAGCAATATCTAGCCGAGCAATAGCTAACGACTAGCTTGATAGAATTTGATTGGATTGCGAGCTGAGCAGCAGTCAGGTGCCAATTGACAAGTTACAGAGCTTGTGAGCTGGATAGCGAGCGAGAGAGCAAACCAACGACGAGGAATGTTATTATAGCTCTGATGATTGTCGTGATTCTTTACTTTGCTTTCACTTTTCTTGTACTAGCGATTGCGATTGCGCGAAACTATGCTCGGCCTGCTCTTTTTTGTACGTCGCTAGTTGTGACAACTAGTGGCCCATGCTGACATCTCAATAATGGACATCTTAATGTTATCAACAGATGCACCTGCTAGCGCAAAAATGTTCACTCATACAGGCAAGTGAGCTATGAAAAGAAGGCGAGCTATCGAGAGTGAAAGGCTGCCATCTTTAGCTCTCAATAGCTTGCTTCTCTTTGGCTCTCCATTGAATTGAATCTGTTTGTCGTCTTGAAGAAAGAATCAACAAAAGAACAACAACAGCAACAGCGAACTCTTTCAATTACGTCGGCTGTCGTCTATTGGCGTTAATGACACAAAACCAGCAGCAGCAGGGACAGAGCGACAAAATGTGCAAAATTGTGCACTCGTTCGTTCGTGATTATGATTGTGTGATGAGACACCTTGCCTTACTATACCTTTATATAGCCATGATGTTTATCAAGTGACGATGAGCACAACCGCACTCGCAAGTACGCACACAAACATTCCTGGCTACGGCTATGGTGTGTGCATTATCAATCAAGGTGCTAAGCTTAACGGAACTTTACCTTGTAGCGTGACGTTACCGTTAGCCCTAGCATTACGTCACGAGAAGCACATGTTGTTGTTAGCTCTAAATGTTTATATATATATTTTCATCAAGTAGATATAGTGCTTTGCCACACACTTTGATTGAAATTCAGTCAAACACACGACCAATGCTCGTCCGTTCGTCTCTTTACTTGTTCATTGTCGACAAATGTGCCGATGTTGTTGCTATTATGAGCTTGCTGAGATCGTAACGCTGTGGCACCGCCAACGGCACCCTTGGCGGGCTCCTGTTTGGGCCCCACAACAAAGGTTGGCTTCATAAGCACACACGCTCGCACGCACACCCAACAATTTCGACCGATGACTAGGCGCTATCAGTGACAACGGAAATTGTTCTCTATTTGTCTCGCTTTCTCTCTCTCTCGCGATTTCTGTTTCCATTTGTCTCGACTGTTTGTCAGCGTGCTTGCCACCGCGAGTCCGATACTCGCTCGTATTGATACTCATTACTTCTGTACAAACGACGATAAATTGGTCCTCTTATCGTGTGTGTATGTGTGCGCGCGCAGTCCGTCAGGTGAGAGAAAGTAGCTAGGCAGGGTTCCAAACGAGCATTAGCGAGCTATTTAGCTATCAGCTATTAGCCAAACAGTTAGACAGCTAACTAGCTTTAGCGAACAAACTCAAGCAGAGCACGACAGAGCGAAAGTTTGTTTACAATTGTTCAATTGAAAAGTATCCCAATAGATGGCGCCACAGATTGAGCAGCTACTCTGGGCATTTGTGTGCGCACATAAAGCGTTATGACGTTGCGATCTGATCTGCTACAGCAGGACAGCAAGATATAACGCTTATTGCCATCTTACTCCATCTCTGTTATCAAGGCTTGTAATCAGTATAAATACAAATTGCATTTACAATAAAGAAGCGGTCGTGCTGCAGTTAACGATAGATCCTTTTCGCTTTACTATTGAATCGATCCACTCTACAGATTGGTAGCAGAGAGTGGTTATCTAAAAGAGTTAGGTAGAAAGTGAAAAGTTTTTTCTTAAAACTAGAGCAGCATCAAAGGAAGAAAAGAACAAGTCATAGTGCAAAATGTCTTCAAGTCAAGATAAGGAAGAAAAGGAATTAGTTACGCGAATTGCTGCAGAAGTGGCTGGTCGCCAAACGCACCAAGCGAACCAATTTTTGGCTTTGGCTAAATTGATATACACAGGCACCGATGACATTGACGAATTTATCATCAATTTCGAAGACACCGTCCAGACGTACACGGACAAAGAGAAATTACAACTGATACAGCGTCAGCTACGTGGGCCCACCAGACACTGGTTCGAGAACATCAAGGTGAGCACACCGAAAGCAGATCAAGATAAATGGACGTACAACAGTTTCAAAGAACTTCTGGTGAAACGTTTCGGTAGTGCTGACAGTCCAACTATGTTCCTGTCGAAACTATGTAGCCTCCAATTCACCGAGAAGATGAAGTTAACATCGTTCGCCGAAACGTTCATGTACTTGCATTCCAAAGCGTATCCGAAAAGCATGGATGATGCAATAGTTGTGCGTGAGATATTATTGGCACTACCAGCTGACCTTCGAGGCGAGCTGAGTGCGTTTGTCAACGTTGTTGATTTGAACGACATGCCGAAATTCGTTGAGAAACTAAAATTCTTCGAAGAAAGCATTTGGCCGATACGCATGGTCGTTTACGAAAGAAACAAGCCAGTTGAAACTGGACTCATTGGTGATGCTGTAGCATTAGCCATCGAACGCAGCGGTTGAAATGCGTGAGTAATTCAACAAAAAGGTCGATCAAATGCAAAGCTACCGTCGACCGGTCAATAATGACCGTCGCGCAAGCGGTTCTCAGGACCGTGGAGCCAGTGGCTCAGGCGCTGACAGGAAGGGGTCGAGCGAAAATAGTTTGCAGTTGGTTGACCCTACACAAGTTCAGCAAAATGTGGGTGACCAGGAAAAGAAACCCATTGAATGCTGGAACTGTGGTGGAGCGCATTACAAAAGCCAATGCACTGAGCCAAAAAAAGTGAATGGGCGCCAGTAGGGGCGGCTGTAGCGCCCAAAGCAAGAGGTACGAGAAAGTCGATACTCAAAACGTACATCGTAATCAATGGTCTATGTGTAAAAGCATTCGTAGACACCAGAACGCAGTGATTATGGCTAGAAAACCGAGCATTGGGACTTGAAGATACCAGGCAATGCCGTTAGAAGGCCCTCCATTTATTATTCACCAATATGCATCAGCGTGTATTTCAGCAAGTAAATCATCAGAACCCAAATCGACAAAATTATATATCATGCCCAAGCGTGACCATATCTTCAAGTGCGATGTGCTTTTAGGTCTGGATGACCTGAAAAAGCTCAATGTTCTCATTTATCAATAATGAGCAATAATGATAGTCCATGGAACGAGGGTTTACCTGGTGTAGCCGAGCCACCTGATGCTCGCTTGGATCGAGGAGTGGTATGTGTAGCCAACGGCTGCGACCCGACGCAGAGCCGTGAATTCGAGCTATGCAGCGAGTTCAGCGACATCACTTGTGGCAAACTTACAGCGATGAAAATGCCACCTGTAACGATTCCAAAGAAAAGTCCAAAACCTATTGCAGTCAAGCCGAAGGTCATAGATCAACAGATAGTGACGTCGCTGCGTCTAGCATTAGAAAAGCTGTTGATAGATGACATCATCGAGAGAGCGCACAGTCCGTATAACAGTCGATACACGCTTGTCAAGAAGAAAACAGGTGATTTGCGCCTCTGTATTAATTTCATACGGCTGAACAATGTGACCATTCATACGAATTATCAATTGCCTTCAATACCGGGCATACTGAATTGCATATTGCCAAATTCAAATTACTTCACAACTATTGACCTCAGACAAGGTTTTCATCAATCGAAACTAGCAGGCGAGGACAAGCCGAAGCGGGCATTTGCCACACCTTTTGGCTGTTTTCAGTATTGTAGACTTCCATTTGGACTCACCAGAGCACCAGGTGTGTTCCAAGAAGCAATGGACCTCATAATACCACGAGACAACAACCACAAGGCAGCAGCCTACATCGATGATGTTTTGATCGCAGGAGAAGATGACAGAACTTTTGAATAACACGCGATGGGCTTTGCAGAGACTGCGAGAGTTCAACGCAAAAATTAATTTGGAAAAAAGTGTATTCAGCGCACAGATAGTGCAATTCTGTGGGTTTATTGTGAGCCCACAAGGTATAAATGTTCCATCAAAAAGGATTGAACTGGTCAAATCTCTGTTAGCACCTACTAACTTGCGCGAAACGCAAGAATTGTTGGGCAGGCTCAACTATTATAACGCATTCATAGAACTGTTTGCAGGGGCTACGGAACCTATACACAAACTGACACGCTCGAACACCAAGTTCGAGTGGGGCGAAGAGCAAAGAGTAGCTCTCGACTACCTCAAGAACGAAATTGGAAGAGAAATTTCGTTAGCACCAATTCAAGCAGAGGCAGAGAAACTGATTGTTCCAACTGTCGGTCTGCACAGCATTTCAGCCGAATAACTGCAAAAACAAAATGCCGAGTGGCAATTGGTAGACCGGCACTCTCAAGTCTACAAAGGCTCTGAAGCAAACTACTCGCCTGTTGAAAAGGAGGTACAATTGCTCAGGCAGCTAAGAAGTTTGCTTCAAAACTTAGGGGCGGCGGAGCAATCGTGGTGAAAGTTCAGCACTCAGCCACAAAGAGACAACTCGCAACAGCCGAGCCAGAGGAAAGAATTGCTCGCTTGGTGCTGAAAATTCCTCCAGATTTGGTCCTCGATATTGTTGTCGAAAAGCGCAAGAGCACCGACATTCAACGAGAAACTTCGACACCAGAAGAAACAACCCACCCACATGACACACAACTGTCAGACAATCAGATGGAATCTGATAGACTTTTGTTTTATGTGGACGGTGCGTGCTCCAAAAACGGGACGACAAACGCTCTTGGCGCATGGGCAGTACACTGTCATAGCGACACCAATATTGACGCTAGCGAACCGCTGAACGGCTTAGCAGCAAATCAAAAAGCCGGGATAACAGCGGCGGCAGGAAGCAATCAAAATTGCTCGCAGAATCAATAGAACAAAAATTTGCATCTGCACTCAAAGTACGTGATGATGGCAAAAAGAATCGCTGACCGATCGAGTCAACAAGGCTTTGTCGATGCGCGTGGGAAAAAACTAGTGAATTCAGACGAATGGAAACAACTTACCCATCTTTGCCGAGACATGGACATCCGATGGATGTATTTAAAAGGTCATTCCAACTGTGGTGTGAATCTTATCGCCGACAAGATGGCAAGAGAGCAGTTAGCAGCAATGCAGATGACAACTGGCAAGATAGTAGTTTTTCAACCCACATCAATTTGGAAAGATTTACAACACGAAGACTGTGAGTGCCAACAGATGAGAGAAAAAATAGAAGCTGAACATCCAAAAACGATAACGGACTGTGAAATCGTAAACGATCTCATCTGGCGTAAATCGGATGATCTAGAGAGAAAAACACCGCGATTTTTTGTTCCGGAAAAGATGAGACTCGAGTTAATTCAGACAGCACACGACAGATCGTGCCATGTAGGCATACGCAAGACAATCAATAACTTGAGTACACACTATTGGCCTGGTATTGAAGGCGACTTGACGCAGCGCGTCAGGAGGTGTGTCGATTGTCAAAGAATTAAGGCACCAGTTGGACCACCTCTTGGCGAGCTACAAGCACTAAGAACTAGCAAAGCTGGAGCTCTAGTTCAACTAGATGTTGTAGTGATAACGCATCCAATTACAGCGAGAAGAAATCGTTTTATAATCACGGCAATTTATTGTTATACGAGGTGGGGTTGGGCACGAGCAGCGCCAAATCATAAGCTCAAAACAATCGTGAACTTCTTCATTGAGGAAATAGTTACGTTTCACGGGCCACCATTAGCTATCCTCAGCGATAGGGGGCAGAATTCACGTCGCCGATAATGAAAGCGATTACCAAGCTGTTTGGCACGAGAAAATTTCACACAACGCCGTATAACCCAGAGTGCAACGGCAAAACAGAAAGGTTCAATGGCACTCTAGTTAAGATGTTAAGGCCGTACGTCTACCAAAGACCACAAGATTGGGATATTGCAATAGAGCGTATGTTTACAGACTACAACACACATCATAGGCCACACAATTTCAAGATTGCGGAGTGTGACACGATTGCTGCACCGAGCGAACCTTGCTCTCAAGCAGTCAGGAAACCTTGCTCTTGGACAATTAGCAGTACTCCAGCGGGCACAGTTAGACGTCCGCTAACGGGAACATTCCAAAAGGCAAACGAGTCACCACATTTGAGTGACACCGAAGCGAGATTGAAACTCATAAAAATCCAGAGAGCGAAAATAATGCAGAAGCGAGCATCGAGTTGCCGCCTTGGTGTGGTAACACTTATTATAAGTGTTATCACCACTCATTTGGTTACTTCCGAAACAGCCCGCGGACTACACAAAGTACCAGAAGTCCGCTGGACTTTCTCCAATCAAAAACCCATTACCGGGTTGAACCGGATCAACATTGAGTTAAACTGGGGGGCAATCTGCAGCGATCACGATGCAGAATTCGCAGACAGGCATCTGCCGAAGCAAGACTCCTGGATGAATAAGAACTCTTGGAACGGACGAGATACGTACAACAGTTTCAGATGTAGACAAAATCAAACACAGATCAAGAAAAAGTTAGAGCCGATTTGCAAAACAGAGCCAGAGCAAACAGCAGGGCCACTCAAGAACCGAACTCCTCGCAGTGTAATATATGCAGCGGTTAAGAACGCCTGGACAATAGTTACTGGAGCACTGTCATTGACAGGTCTATACCGTGATATCCAGCAAGGGGTGGAGATGGGTGAACTAAAGGCTGCCCAATCACAAGTCTCGACTACGGTAAAAACAATTGAAGATAGGTTGAACCAGGTAGTGGTCGATCAAGAACTCATGAAGACAGACATCGAACGTCAACGCGAAATTCTCAAGTATTTGACCGACAACCTCCACATAGCGATTGCCGGTACAGCTGCCGAGATAGCCTGGTTTGAAACGGTTAAGACACAGCTGCACTCATTTGCACATTCTTGGCGCAAAGGTATCATCGACACATTCGCAGTTGAAGTTTTGACAAATGGTCAATGGGACTTCGAATCTTACCAAAGCCCACGAAAGCACGATTGCGTGTTCAAAAGTGAAACTCACGCGAGCATTTCGATTGACGTGGACGTCATCGATATTCATTTAACGGAGTTAATCGCTCGGCTTTTCACTCTTCTCGAAGAGAAAGACGAGGCACTCTGCATCAAAGGATACATAGGCCCTTCGAGCCTTGTCTACAATGAGAAGTGTGGATACATTGTACCTAAGTCGAAGGAGGCTGGACCAGTGATAATGCGGTTCGGTAAGGCCCGTTGCATCATAAGTCTGGAGAATAGCAACGATGGCATGTGGTGTTTGGGAGAATGTGTAGCTAAGACACCTAACAAAGAAGAATGGCCAGAGATAAACCCAGTGCCCGTACAGGTTATTAGCGAGGCGGAAACAGTGTACATCTATTGCCCGCTCCACAGCATCACCGTTGATGATGTTGAACGACCTTGTCCAAGGCATGTTTTCACCATGTCGGTGGACGAACCGATTATTATCGATGGTGAAAATTACACGGTGACCGCGACCACGAGAAACGCTAAGTTGGGGCGAATCTTCATCGGATTTGGCAATAAATGTCTTCTTTCGACCCTCTTCAAGACACGAAGATTATGCTCATCGGCAACTCAGCTTGTTGAGCAACACGAATCAACCTTTGAACAGCTTGCCAGCAAAAGCGTTAGGTACCTGGCTGTTGTCTATAGTAACTTTGACCATTTTGCTAGTTGACGCTTGTGTGGTCTACAGTCACTTTAGAGTACGTGGGGCGCACAGAACTATACACCGACAGTTGGTCGAGTTGCAACCAGCACAGCCAGAAACCGTGGGGCAAGACAACGTTTACAAAAAGTTCGCAACGAATATTGGGCACGGACAACACGGATACCATGCCGAAGAAAATAATGACTAAACACGCTTCCACTTACACAAAACAATTCTTTGCTGGGAAACATTTAAACCATTGGGAAAATAACTGAGAATCCGGGGAAATTCACGGGTCACAACGCGCTCGGAGGTTTTTGAAGCTTAAGCTTCAAAAAAGGGGCGAACTGTGGCGTTGCGATCTGATCTGCTACAGCAGGACAGCAAGATATACACACACAGACAAAAGTATAAGGAACGCCTGTGCTTGCTTATTGGAACGCATGCGTTTGTGCTCAGGGGAGAATGCTCATAAAAAATAAACTGCTCAACTTTGTACTACGATTTTTGGGATATCTGCTCTACTTTAATAACACTATTTCTATCTCAAATTTCAAAACTTTTGGGCTGCAATTTTTTGAGTTGTGGGTTTTTTATTTTTCACAAAGCACACACTGCGTGCGTGCGTACAGTGTTGCACAGCACAGACTGCTGCGCTGTGTGATGCGGCGCCAGTCTGTCTGTGACCTGTCAAACTGTCATAAACTGAACTGATTCTGAACGGGTTCGGACTGTTCTGCAGGTGATTTGTATTGGCAGGTAGTGAGCAACAGCTGGGTATATTGGGCGGCTCTTTTCTTTTATTTTCTCTAACTTCTTCATCGGAACTCTTTATTATCATCATGTCTAAATCAAACAAGTCACCTGACGTTAGTCCGTCAGTGATCAATATCATCATGAACAAAGTAAGCAAAGAAGATTCACCGAAAGAAATTAGCGACCAATTGCAAATGAAATACAAAACAGTGTACAATCTCATTCAGCGTGGCGGTGCAATCGGTACGAGAACAGGACGGCGGCGTCTCTTTAATGAGCGTGATGAACGCGCCATCGTTCGTGCGGTAGGACGTGAGCCGCGTGTGTTTGCACGTGAATTGGCAATGGACATAGCACAGGCTGCTGGCAAAGTTGTCAGCGACCTACCATCTGCCGTGTGCTTAAGAGGCGTAAGTTCGCCAGCCGCATTGCTAGAAGAAAGCCGTGATTCAGCGCTGCTCAAAAGAAAGCGCGTTACGATTTTGCACTTAAGCACGTCAACAAGCCATTGAGTTTCTGTCACAAAATACTATGGTCTGACGAATGGCCCTTGATTGACGTCAGTGGACGCTATGGAAGGGACGCGCCAAGCCAGGGACCTCACGGCGACAGAGAACTCAGGGCACGCAGGGGCGCCGTTGCATTGTTAGCGCTCAGCGTCAGCAGCGTCGTAGCTGGGTCAGAGATCTGGACAAGCACAGGCGTCCTGCCGCAGATGAGGAACAATCTTGGCCTCCTGACCAGCCAGGTTCAAAACCTTACGGTAGGCGTACAAGCTATCAACGACAGGCTAGCCAAAGCCGAAGCCGTTGACAAGGCTCAGAACGTCGCGTTAGAAGCCCTCGCAAATACAATGGCACACTACGGACAGGAAATTTCATTCGCGAACGACGTGAACTCGGTCTTTGTAAGACTAGCTCACCACTTCGTTGCTCAAGAGAACGCATTACGAGGCATCAGCCGCGACTGGCCCGACAGGGTAGACCACCATCATTTGACGCAGCTGCTCAAGTTGAGCAGTGCCAATCGTCAAATGATTGGTACTCATACCAAAGGCGTGTCTATCAAGGCAATTGGGGTGTACTTTGGAAAAAAGGACCCAACCGATTCGCTCGGGACCTATTTTATCTTGACCCTCTCGGTGAGACATGCACGATGAGGTATGACTTGGGGTTAGGAAACGACTTTTTCCCCTTTTCCCCCAATGACCTATATCTCGGGCCCCATGGCACCTAGAGCATCTTTCCTCCATGTAAAGAGCTCATCACATCATCATGAACACCATGACACCATGCATGACCAGGTGTGACTTCCGGTTCCCCCGCGATCACAGCCGGGACCCCCCTTTCGCGGTGCCACGCTCGCTCGGCCCCGCTCAAGGATTGTTCCGGCGGCGCGCGGCGCGAACGCCGCGCAACACACTCGGTCTTGGACCACAAGTTACTCTGCTTCTGCAGTTGCAGTTACTTTGATCTAAGTTTACCGCTGGATTGATGCGTAACATACATCTCAACCCATTATAGATATTGAGAACAGCTTCTGCACCTCCATCGCCTGCTGAACACGTTAGACGTGCTTGTCTCTATGCTCATTGGCAGCCTGTGTATACCACATCTTGCCATTGGCTTAAAGAGCCCTGCCCTCAAGCACCAACGGTAGACCGCCTCAAGATCGCTCAGTCCAACCTCTCTCTCTAACCGAACCGCATTCCAAACCCCAGCTAGTATGTCTCTTTCGCCCATATTTTTGAGCAAATATTCTAGAGACAGCTAGGATTCGAATCCGATCCGCTTCGTTCGTTCCACGACTTTTACTACACTACTTTTTTTTCTTTTTTTTACCGCTACGGTTCTTAACCACTTTTGATTTTTTGATTTTTAACGAGACGGTGGTCATCCATTGTGTTATCGTGCTCCTTAGAATGCGGTGAACCCTTCCCTGAAAGAAAAAATGCTGTAGGTGTCATGGGGCCCGAGATATAGGTCATGGGGGAAAAGGGGAAAAAGTCGTTTCCTAACCCCAAGTCATACCTCATCGTGCATGTCTCACCGAGAGGGTCAAGATAAAATAGGTCCCGAGCGAATCGGTTGGGTCCTTTTTTCCAAAGTACACCCCAATTGCCTTGATAGACACGCCTTTGGTATGAGTACCAATCATTTACCTCATCGTAAATGACTCCTAGAGGGTCAAGAAAAAACATGTTTTGACCGGAAGGGGCGGATCCTTTTTTCCAAAATGCAGCCGGCAATTGGTAAAGATCATTTGTTCATGCACGTGCAATCACACATGAAAGACAACCACACTGCTGTGTACAGAGCCGAACCATTCCGAACCATTGAGTTCTGGAATTCAACTAACAAGGAACACTATCCAAGTGTCACACTTCGAATCCAAAGTGTTGTATATCGTTGGAAAGGTCTCTTCGAGTAGTGTAAGAATA
>JAIFTH010000736.1:0-17683 GCA_019968535.1 Fragariocoptes setiger | reverse complement strand
TCTCTCTCTCTCTCTCTCTCTCTCTCTCTCTCTCTCTCTCTCTCTCTCTCTAGACAGAACTACAGCGAACATACGCGGCGGGCATATGTATGCTACTTAGAATCTGTTAGCTGAAGACTAAACATGCTGACATTGCGCCTGCCAACGTGCGTCTCTACGCTTATACACAAATACACGCACACAGTTTCCAGCACTAATGGAAATCGGACACTTGCTAACGCATCAGACTAACTCAGACCCGAGCTTTTACCTTTATTCGAATGTTGATTTCTGCCACTGCCAACGCCGATCGACCTCACTACCAGCCACCTCGTGCGCTGCAGATTGGCTGCTGATCTTTGTTCTCCCTTTTCGGCTCGATGTCACATGAGTGTGGTCCACTTTCAATGATCCCGTTATCAATTCCATATATCAATCGTGACTCGCCGTTATATTTGACTGGCAAAGTGTCTATTCGAACGGCAAGCGAGCGAACAAACAAACTAGCAACGTCAATGCGAATCCTATGGTTTGGGGTCGAGCCGAGCTAGAGGGAAAGAACTTTTTCCGGCTGTGAATGAGTGATAGCGAGCCTACACGCTTGTTTGGCTGCTCGCTCTACTGTTATATTGGATTCTGTTCTCGGCCAGCATCTGGAGAGCGCGCGCTCATGGCGATACTGGATGATAGGAAGAATGAATCGTAGGTTCATAGAGATTGCAGCGTCGGTTGCTGCCAACCGAATCTGATTCCAGTTTTACCATCTAATCTTGCACTAATCTTGCGCAGTCAGTAAGCTGCACACTCGGTTGCTCTCTCTCTCTCTCTCTCTCTCTCTCTCTCCCTCGCTTACGAGTCAGTTAGCTAGACATATAACTAGCAAAGCGAAGTAAAGCAAAGCACGAAAAATGCTTGCAATCTGGAAATCCAATTGAGCTCACCGGTGACGCTGTGAAGCGCTTATTAGATTTGAACGCTGATATGCCAGATTTGTTCAGCCGGCGCACTTTTGCCAATCACACTTTCACCTCGGCTCTCTGCTCGGCACGGCTTGCACTATTGCACGCCATGTTACGATTCTTGTCGCACGCGTGCACGTTCATGTCTCACAAGCAAGCTTTTGCTATCTGTGTGCGTGTGTGCGTGTGTGTGTGTATGTGAAAATCGAAGTTTGCTAGCTCAAACGCATGCAAGCTTAGCATCACAGTCAGGCTGACGTCAATTTTAGCATCCTGGATATCTCAACGCTATGTCTGGTTTACCAGACGACGCGCGACCGGCTTTTATCTGTCAGTACTTGGCGCCCGAATCTAACCTTCACAAGATTGAGTTTGGGGCTCCCGTGCGTGTGAGTTACCTCAAGAATCAATGATCGCTAACATGCAGACCTCAAGAACCAATGCATCAGCCACATTCACACAAATTCAGATTACCAGGTGTCGTATTTTTTCGTAACACCTACTATAGATGTCTGACAACACTTTCCCTATTTATTCGATAGTGCTGGCAACTGACTCATTGGTTAGCTAGTAAAGTGTAAACTAGTTCATCTTGACGACCGACCGACCGACCGACCAACGACCTGAGCTAGCTGACTGGCAAGCGATTCAACATTAAGTTTCACGTTAGATTGTTCATGTCAGTTGCCATGCTCCTCTCTCCTCATATGTCTGTTTGTAGGAGTGCACTAATGACTTGCAGCGAAAGAGTGAGAGTTCATGTGACTTTTGTCAGCGCCGCTGTAATTCTTTGAAACGACGTGCCCTTGGCGACGGCGACACTAATGCTCGCAGCAACGCTGCTGTGTGAGCTGCGCCGCTATTTTCCACGATAACGCCCCAGGATGGTGTTGACGTGTTTAGGCCAGCCGACTAGCCAACCAGTTAGCCAGCTATGAACAAACTGACATGGCAGCGCCACATCACATCGCATTGCCATGAGCCGTAGTGCGAGTTAAGCAAACATATTAGACAATCTCTTGCTGGAGTTTGCACTGCAGCAGCAGCAGCTCATGAGCTCGCACTAATCATTCCCTAGGAGCTCACTTTAGTGAACTCGACCAGTATAGTGGAGAGCAAATTTAATGCTCCCGATGAAAGCCATAAGAATACACAAAGTGAACAAAAGGAATGACAGTGGTGCGAAAACTAGCACCACTTGAACGCGTCACAATTTCATTCACAATTCAAGAATGCAATCGACTGCTGGCAGAGTGAGCAGGAAACATAGCTGCTGATGTCGAGGGAGGGAGGGGGAGAGAGAGAAAAAAAATGATTCGGCATACAAAGCAATATATATATATATAATACATATAGGATTACCATTGTGGTGTTTATCCAGCCATTCAATGTTGCAAGAGACTGCAGAGGCTACACCGGTACTGGTAATAGCAGTAGCAGTAGTATTAGTGAAGCCAACGATGAGAGTGTCGCTAACTAACGTTAGAAGTTTGCTTGCTTGCTTGCACGTGCAAGCTAGTTGCGTTGCATTGTGAAAGTGTGTCATTTAGTTAGTGGCTCACACAAGCATCGGGCACAGGTGCACGAAGCAGGTAATGAGACACTGCTGCCAAACTCGTAATTAATTGGACTCTTGATCTTGGTGCCTGCCATCGGTGCCTGATGTGTATTGACCCACAACTCAGACAACCAATGTATTGACAATGAAACTGACAATGTAAGCGCACTGCACTGGCCCTTTGTGCGCCTATTATGCTCTGTATATTGCTATTCAGACTTATGACAAGGCCACCACTCAGGATGCTCACAAGGATAAGCCGATTAGTGGCGAAACATGACGCCCACACGATTTCCGATTTATGTCACATAGCTTTGTAGTTCTCATACTCTCATTGAACTCTAGTTTATGACAATAATCGCGGAATTATATGTGAACTGAATGGCACATGTATTTGTGAGCTTGACCGATTTCGATGAGGTAGGCTAGTCGTTTGTTTGAGAAACAAGTCAACGAAAGGCGATACACGCACACGATTACTTCGATCCATATAAAACGAAACCAATCGCCAGTGCGATACTGATAAACTATACTCTAGTTACCACACATCGAATTCAGTCATCAGGTATCTCACGTTAAGTGCTATATTGAGGGGCCAAATGTTTAACTACGGTGTGGTTTGTTCACAAAATTCGCGAATTAAAAGTTATCTGCCTAAAGATTTGATCAACAACATTCGAGAAAAATCATAAGGCCGTTGCATGGACTAAAGATCCGATCGATCAAACAACAATCATCGGCAATCATGAAGGAAATATATCGGAGAATGAACATGTCGTGAACAAGCATTACTGATAGTGCATGCTGTCGTAGATGACACTTGATTATATTTCAAGTTTTTCAATTTCAGAAACGCTTCCCATTCTGTTTAATTGTTTGCCTATCTCTAATGTGTGCATACACGTGTAAAGTACGTGAGATTGTGCACTGAAAGAGTGTTAATTGGTGGCGCGAACTACGTCACACACTCGTATGCGCGTGCAAGCCACTGACAGTAACACACTCACTCACACAGGCAGACAGCAGTCAGCAAGTCAGCCGATAAGGAACGCGCACGAACGGCATGAGAGCGAATGGCCATATGGTGGCGCTGTTGGTGGTCTCTGTTACCGGGCCAGCGCTCTGGTGCCGGATGAGCAGACGCCACTGTCTGTCTATCTGTCTTTCAGCTTTGAGGCGAAGGCAGCAGCGGCCGCCCCCAATGCACTCCCCCGCGATGCTTAATTCCAGCGTTTGTCTCGCGTTGAATTGCAAGCGACCGAAGTGAGAGCATCTACAAAACTCTCTTGAACTCTATGGCTAGCGAGCCTGTTCTTAACATTGTACACGAAGAAAGGAGAAAGAAGAAAGACGAGGGAAGAAAGAGGGAGAAGGCACAAAACAAACGATCTGCCAGCAGACAAGTTAGAAGCTATTGTTGTTGCTGTTGATTTCTTGGGTCGTTGATAGAAACTACGAGTGTCCAGCTGCTCACATATACATATATAGACACACACGCACACACACAATTTCACCAAAGCGCTATCTAAGTGTCTGACCAGCAATGGAAACGCGTGCATGAGCGCAAATTTAGCGTAGTCTATTGTTATGTCATGAGCGCTAGTGGCAATTGTGTCGAACAGACCAATGTGCGTGTGTCTCGATTCTTGAGAGACTCACAGACGCACCCACAGTAGCATGCAAGACGGCAAGTTGGCCTTTACTGAGTCGGTGTGATGTCTGGCAGTAGTCAATCAGCGATTAGAAGACAGGTGGTGTCATTTTCTTCCTCTTTCTCTCGTTCTCGGCTTGTGACTCGAAGTTGAATGCGTGTTGTATCTTGCGTCAGCTGGCACGTGTGTGCACATGGAACACGCACACACTAACACACTCCCTCTAATTCACACACAGCGTTAAGGCATCAAGCCATGTGGCACCGAGCTAGCCAATGTCCAGCTGGCCGCAAGAGGCTTATTTGTATTAATGCATTTTAGTTTAACGTGCGTGTGTTTCTACGTGAGTAGTCTTTGCGAAAGGTCTATGTGTCGATGGCCAACGGCAACACGCCGCGTGTGCACTGCATGATACTTCAATGCATAACAAATTTCAAGAATCTAAGATATCTTCCCGACGCACCTACACCGACACACATCACCTGGAATGAGTAGCATTATTCGTTATTGTAACCAGTATATCGACATCGATACTCACACGCATAGTCAGCAGTAGCAGCGCATCAAGTCAGTTGAATGCTAAGATTCGTTCGGCGAGTTTGCTTTGTTCGTTTGTTTGTCTGTTTGCTTGTCTACTGTCTGTTTTCCGGCCCGCTAGCTTGTTTAGAGTCTAGTGTCTCGTGTTAGAGTTCCCCTGTCGTCGGTGTGTCTGGCTGTCTGTCTAGTATCTCAACGATATTACACAATTGAACACTATGTTTCTTCTTTGTTATGTGCCTCTTTCCAGCAACTTTATTCTCCACCATTTGTTTATCTTGCTCCTGTGTAGAGTTCATTGAGCTAGTGATTGTAACATATACATACACTCACATTGGCAGGTGCCACATTGCGTCAACTTGGCAACAGCGGCCCCGCGCACACATTGGTGTAGCCGACAAAGAGTTAGAGCTATTTCGTAAAATTTATGAAGCCAGTCTGATGTATTCGATTAACAGAGCTTACGAAAGTGCATCGATATCAATCGTCGATTTAAGGCCAACCAGCTAACGCAATACTGATTGGCTCGCTAGCCGATTGCCTGCCTGCTTGCCTTTCTATTCACGAAAACAGCTTCGATGCTGCTTTGATCGTCAGTCGACAGTCATCAGTCATGAGCGATTATGTTGGCGAGAGACACGACGAGCCCTCGCAACAGACGTGCATCATCATTAGACAGCGCACATTTGGCGCTACTCGCTACCCGCTACTTGCTGCTAATGTTAATCTTACGGCGCCGTACGGTAATTATCGAATCAGATCGTCATTTTGCTCGTTGAATGAGCTTTTCTTCTTCTTCATCATCATCGACGTCGTTTGTTCGCTGTTTGATGAACAAACTCAATTCTTTCGAGCAACAACTGACACTCAACAAACGACTAACAAGTAACAGCAGCGCAGATGTAGCAAGCGAATGAGTGAGTGGGTGGCAGTCAATGACGTGATGATCACCGGGGCCTCTAAACGTTTGGTTTTTTTTGCGGGGCTACATATACCATGGTCGTTGTTGCCGGCCGAAAACCATTGAACGTGCTCACAACACACACACACACACACACACATAACTTGCATATACTGTACTGAGAAAGCTAGCACGTATGCACGTGCGTGTGCAATCAGCAACCGCACTCTCATAGTCACGACAAACTTTTGTGCAGTGTATTCACACAGACACACAGGCGATAATGATTGTCAGCCGACTATGTTCACCTGTTCACCGTGCATCGTGCTCTCGTATGTTGTCAGCACCCCGGGCTCACGTTCACCGGGTGAACACCTGTATCGTTCATGAACCACCGTTTGGACACTGACAGACAGACAGCTCGACGACACGCACTCCTTCGGTTGGCTTGCGCGAGTGGCAAGCACATACCGGCGGGACCAATCAGGCCCCTGTACTTTTTCCTGCTTGTTCTCTCTAACTGACAGACAGACGGGCAGCCCAGCTGGCTGTCACTTTTTGGCCGCCATCGTTGCCACTGCTACTACCACTGTCGTCTCGTCTCGTGTCAAACTGTAACGTATGTTGCATGATTCAAAGCACGTGCTGGTGTTTCGTGAAATGAGTGCGTGTGTGTGTGTTCACATGCACGTGCAATAGTTCGTGCGTCTCGCTCAATCGATCGACAGACACACGAACAAACTCATACAGTCAGGCTGACTGTATGTCAGCCTGTCAGTCGGTGGCTTGCTTCCTGTGTGTCAGGGAGTGCGTGCTTACTTGACTGTTCGCTCACTCGCTAGAATGAGTGCGTACATGCGTGCGTATGCTATCGGGCAAGTGTAAGTGTGTGCGCACAGTACGTCGTCAGTAGTCGTCACTGTCATTGTCAATATGCGCCCGATTCTCACCGACGCTGCACTCGCTAACTCGCTAGCTCACTCGCTTAGCTGTTGCTACTTGATTTGGTGACTCTTGGGGCTGACACATTCACACGTGCTTTGAGCGGTGTGAGCACATTGTGGGCATTTGCTTGCTTGCTCAACTCGACAAAGACAAACATCACAGGCGCACAGGCGCACAAGCGAGCACACAATCGACAGCGGCTGAATATCCAATTAAGGGGCGTACACACTCGCATAGTGTCGCAAACATAGACACTGAATAAGTGACTACTACTCTCTTCGAGGAAGACACCGGCGCCGACTATTAGGACTATTTCTTGCGCATCCGTTCGTCCGTTCTCTGGCCCATCTACGCTATCGCTCCCTCTCTGCCTCTTCTGGCGTCAACTCACGCACCTCTCGAGAGCAGCATAGTTCGAGCCGATTGTCAGTTGTCAGTCGTTTGTTGTTGCTGTTACTATTACTGTCACCGTGACAACCCCCTCCCCCTCCCCATCAGCTGAGCGGCCGAACAAGAGTCGCGACGACAACCAAATTAGAACGCGCATTACTGTATTACTTGAAATACGCTGCACACAATGTGCACAGTCGATAGAGTCACAGTTAGAGAGCTATAATGGCATCACTCTCTCGCTGACACCTGTCGCCACTTAGTTACGTACGAGCACACGCATACAGACGCGCCAAAGAACTTCCATAACAAACGAACGGACGTGTATTGGAGGCGTAAGAAGCGCTAGAAGTAGTTTTTTCTCTTCACTAGAAGTAGCACCTAGCAGACGGTGAAGCTCTCATAACGCTTTATGAACAAATGTCACAATAGTGGAAACGTCACGTGAAGCAGTTGCTCACGAACGGCCGAGCATTCAACGAATATCCACTCACTCAAAGTCACGTAGAGCACGCACGCTTAGTTTGTTATCTTCGCGCAATAGCTGATCGTGTGTTTGTCACCGGTCAGTTGGTCGATCGACCACGAACTGCTAGGCCTCTCAGGATGAGCATGTCATTTTCCTTCTTGTGTTGTGAAATAAGCTGTGTTGTGAAGCTCAAAGGTAAAAGAAATCGATCGGGCACGAAAAATGAGCACTCACACTAACAATGGAAAACAGAGTAACACACAGACACAGCATTGCCTAACCTGAATCGAACTTTAGATTATGCTTGTGCCACAAACTACAGTCGGCACATGAGCCATTCGCTTGTTCATTCTCCCGTTGCCACCATAAACACTGCTGGCACTTGTCACTGCCGTATTGACTCGGTTACGTTGAGTTTAGCTTAGTCAACTCACAAGCCAAAGTTCAGAATTCGCACACTATCGTTTTTCTGCCTAGCTAACTGACTGCTTGTGAGTGTTGTTTGGTGAAGGGGAAAGAAAGAAGTGAAGAGGCCAACATCTCTGGACTGCATGTCAAGCTGGAATCTCTCTGGTTGTCACTGTTAGAAAGCCTCTCTTCCACGAGTTCAGGTGAACCATTCACATCAATAGTCCTACACTGTCACGTGCGTGAGCGTGTCACACCCGACCAGGTAACAACAACAATCACTGACGAAGTCACTGGCGGTCATAGCGAGCCAACAACAGTGAGGCGCGCCGAACGCCGTTTTGTGCGCCTGAACGCCTTCACTCTGGCTCTCACATTCGCTTTCGCCTTCGTTTTCACACAGAGCCGCCACGATGCTGCTGCACGCCATGTCGTCCCAAAATTCTGGGCGCTTGCTCGATCGCTGTTGCGAAGATTTATCGCCAGAGTCACGTGGTTGCGACAACCAACCACGATGGGCACGATTTGTGTGTACGTGTGTATGTGTATGTGTATGATACCAAGCGGGTGGTCCTCGCTCACTCTCTCCATCGCCGCCGTCACCATCTCCAAGCTCAACTTCGACTTGCGCTATTGTGTTTGCTAAAGCTCTTGATGACAAAACTCAGCTTGCCAGCAAGCTTTACTTAAAGTCAAATGCAAACGCTTATCCGCGTGCCTGGCACACATGAGTGCGTCAATATTGGTGTGCCACACTCGCAATGCAATAGAAATACATGTATTCCTTCGACCATAGTATCATCATCGAAGCCAAATGGAGTACATTGCTGCACCGAAAACGACATAATTTACGACACATAATATCACACAATCGTCGTCATGACACGAGACAACATGGGAGCCGACAGCGACGACAAGTTGCTGTTGATTGTTGACGCACGGTTGTGTTCGCTATCTTCGCTTTGTCGCTGTCGTGGTCGTCCTCAAAGCAGAAGCAGGAGAGAAAGCAACGTAGTTAACCATTGTTAAGCCAATCATAACTCTCGCAACTATCTCATTTACACATCTTTAATGGATCTAATCGAAAATCATTATTTTCTATGAATGGACTATTATTGTTTGTCGCCTCTAAATGTTCGATTTCGAGCTAACGATTGATATTTTCTTTTCGTTCGCTTTCTTACTCGTCTGCTGCTGCTGCTGATTCTTACTCTTACTTTTATTTCGTTCGCTCGTTATTTGTCGCTTGTCGCAACGTGTTGCAGCATTTGTAAGCATCGTCGTCGAGTTAGTCAACTAATTCAATGTTGGCACACAATAGATAGAATCTACCTTTATGAAGTAGCAAATAGAGCACTAGCAGTGATGCAAAATAGGACACACAACAATATCTGCCAGAATGGCCAGGTGAGCGTATGTAGATTGGCATCAGAAATGAGCACATGCTTCTTGGGCCCATTTCGTGTTCGTTTATCTTCATTTGTGTCTATCTTTCTCATGTACACTAGACACTGAATCAACTATGGTGCATGCAATCGCGTAGGACACACATACACACACAGTCGTCACAGAGTCAGTTAGAGACACATAGTTGTCGGGTTCACTGAGTGAGTGGGTGGGTGGGCTGATGAGAGTACCGACCGAGCAGGCCAGCGAGTCTCTAGCGAGTGCCGTTTGTCAATCACCATCGGCCCAATGCCAATGCCTTTGAGGGTGCCTGTTGTCGAAAGTGAGAATACGCACGTTTGCTTTCTATAATTCGCTATAATCAAAGTGCCTACACTCATTGTGTTATGTGAGTGCGAGCGCTAGCACGAGAATAACGGCGTTAATGAACGTTGAAAGAAAAAAGAACCGAGAAAAAGAAAAAAAAACGATAGCTGTCACTATTGTCGGCTGCTCGCTTAGCTCTCCTGTTAGTGGAACTCTCAAATAGCAAGCTGACACTAACTAGAATGAGTGCAATGAGCGTAATGTCAGTATAGCTGGTTGCATCTAGCTGCCAACTGAAAATAACTGACTGCCTTGTTTGCAAGCCAATTGAAAGAATGCAACTTTGGACAAAAAGCTTTAACATCAAAGACAGCGACAGCGCCAACAACAACAGCAACGGAATGGTTAGACAAACAACGCAAAATGTTCGTGTTAGAACAACAAGCTGAAATATGCTGCCACTAACAGCGTCAGTGTCAGCAACAGCACCGGCAACATCACCGTCACCAGCTACAACTACAACAACAGAGGCACAGAGACAGAGACAAAAATAAAGACATGCACACTAGCATGGTCGGCCCTCAAATGGGTGAATGGGTGAATGGATGAATGGATGGATATAGCCATGAACGTACGTACGTACGTGCACGTGCTTGTTACACGTGAGCACGCGCGCGCACGTTTGTAACAAGCACGTCCAGTGTGTTCAAGTGAGGCTCAAGCGGCTTGAAGCGGTTAACTGTTTGCGTGCGCGAGAGTTATCCCTTTTTGGTTGACCACAAAACACACGCACACGCTCTCTCACTAGTCTCTCACAGTATATTACAATACAATAGACAGAGAGGTTTAGTGTGCCAGCTTGCCAGACACACGAGGGTACTCTCTCCTTCTCTAGTATGACATGATCTAGTTAAATGGTATTACAATTGGCTAGCCACTGGGCGGTTGCCTAGATGGCTGGCTGGCTACCATTGGCTAACCAACAGCTTCTTGTTAAACGCCGTGCCCATGTGCGTGTGTGTGTTTAATTTAGTTTGGTGTGGTCAGTGCTTGTTATTATTTTGTCTCGACCGCATCTACATTCGTGCTGCTGTAGTCATGTAGTATTGTTGTGATAATGTTGTGTACTTTCACCGTTGTGTGTCTTTGCAACCGTTGGAGTTGGGAGTGTGTGTGTATGTGCGAAATGATGATAGTGGTCCTCTTTTTGTCAGTCGACCACCAGTCTGTTGGACAAAAATCTTCCTTCTTTCTATTTTTGTACAAATAGAAGGTGATATGACATGATCAATTTGAGAATATAAACACACAGACACAGCTCGTCAACTAAATAACGACAGCTGATGTGTAACTTCTAAGGGAACTTTGTCTATTTGCCTGTCTGTCTGACCATTGCTTTGGGGCCTGCCATGTACAATGTTAATTACAATTAAAATCCGATTAAAACCGAGCCGATCTGAGCCGATCTGAGTCGAGTCGAGCCGAGCCGAGTCAACCAAGCCACCAAGACTGCTGTTGTGTGACTGCTGTGACATTGAGTCAAGTCAAGTGTGTTTGGGGCCCTCACAAGCCCTCTCTCTCTCTCTCTCTCTCTGTTGAACAACAGCTGGATGAACATAACATTCTCACATCACATTACAGCACAATGTGTCTACAATACACATCTAAAAATGTCTTTCTCTCTGGCACGCACATAGTGGTGAGGCAGAACGAGACGAGCCATAGAGAGGCCTATGGGCCAAATTGGCAAAATTGGCTGCCATACAAAGTTGTAGCCACACACACTCACAACAAACAACAAAAAATCGCTCAAGCGAATCATTTCTTTCATGAATGCACCCCAACTCTAACTTCAATACCAGCTTCGATAGCAATTGTTATGTGCTAACCGATCATCCCGTGAGCCCAGCCGATTCTTTTCTGTTGAACTGCCAATAATCAGTGCAGCTAATGAGCTTTCTATTGTTTGGATGTGTGCAAAAGAATTGCAATCAAATTGATCGTGGCTTAATAGCTCTTGCCGTCGTCTTTTGGTCGTTCGCACAACTTTAATCGTTTCATTTCTTTTAGTTCTGTTTCATTGTATTGCCTACTCATGTGAGAATAAACTATCTGTGTGTTGATTGTCCACAACGACCATATTTGATATCGACAATCATGCCGGACGAATAGAGATGGCCATACGACACGGATTGCTGTCACTCGACACACACACTCGGAAAAATTTCGAAACCCCGAATTCACCTCGATATCATTGGTCGCTCATTTTTGTGAACCAAATAGCAACAGAACAGGTGCACAAATCTCACACGCAAAGCTCACGTAAACATTGAACAATATGAACGATCTATATTGACATTTAATATTAGCGTATGATATTTCAAATAAAAGACGTTGTTGAAAACATTGAGTGGGTGAGTGTTGAGTAGGTGAGTTAGTGAACGGTGAAGCCTTTTTTGAGTGAAATTATTATTGAGTGAGACACACACACACGCCTAATACGCACACAAATTTGATCGAGCGACAGATGCAGCGTTTATGGCATGTGTCGAATGACAGATGTTACTAATACAGTTAGCAGGCTATGAGTGAGTAAATGCTGATACAATCAGAGAATCATTTTATTTTATTTTTTATTTTTTTTGATAACGACCTTCTTTTTATTATTTATTGACATGAGAAGTAGAGTTCTTTGTGTCAGCAAACATTCTAAAAATCATCATTGCCCAGTTGCTGAGATGTCGAGCTGCTGTTGGCCACCAGATAATAGCAAACTATGCTGCGCTGTTATTGCTATAGATAAAAGTGTGTGTATCGATATAATATCGATTGATTCACAAACAGAACAGGACAGAACTGAACAGAGCCGAATAGTAAGTAAGCTTCAGTAGCAAACGTAGCGACCATAAATATCAATATTGATATCAATATCGAGCTAGCTACTGGGAATAAGTGAGTGAGCGAGCTAGTGGAAGTGGGACGGAGACAGGTGAGAAGGCAGGCATTTACATTTACGAGCCAATATTTTTGTATGTTTGGTAGTCGTAGCACGTGTTTTCGTGAGCTCATTGGACTATCATGGAGCAGGCAGCAAGTCAAATAGACAAACAGATAGAGGCAGCAAGTTCAGCTCAACTCAGCTCTACTTGGCTAGACTCACCACCCAGACTCACGTCAGCCAAGGTTGGTCGGTGGCTCGGTGACATGCCAATTGCACCTGTCAACCTGGTGATGAGCAAGCAGCTCACTCACAGGTTCACAAGCGCACAAATAAGACGATCATCTAGCATCAAGCAAACATAGAGCGCAAGCATACACGTAACCATCGTGTAACCATCGCCTACATGGCTACACTATGGGACATGGAATATCATTTCATCTTGTATCGTATCAAATCGCGTGAGCGATGAGCGAGGCAAAAAATGCGACAATCAAAAAGTGACACAGACACGATGATTATAGCTTGCTGATGCTGCTGTCATTGCTTGTAGTAGGAAGCTCACCCACACTCACTTGGTAACACAGATATATAGATACTCAGTCAGTCACTGTCTGTCTGTTTGTCTGCCACTGTAGACAGTAGAGTAAAACTAGAACGGTGAGAGAGTAAGTAAATTCGACCAATCAAGGCCGACACGCACACGAAGATAGAAAGTGAGCGAGCAAGCGACCGAACGTAAAAGCAAAAGGGGCGCCAAGAAGAATGCGCAAATATTGCCAACAGCGATTGGAAGGTTCTCGCGGTCGATTGGTCGCTGACTGGCTGGCTGGTTAGCTAGCTCGTGTCGTTGCCAAGTTGAGGCCGCCCATTGCCCCAGGCTGCCGCTTCGATTATTCTACTGCTTGCACTCACTCGCTTTTACTTTTAGCATTCTTTCACTCTGACTATAAGCTGGCTGAGTGACTGACTGCTCGCTCTCTTGTCCGCCCGCTCACCTTCTTGTTGACTGACGGCTTGTTGAGTGAGCGGCTTGGATCGGACTAAACGAGGCTAGTGGAGAACGAGAGAGGCGACGTTGAGTGAGTGAGTAAGGAAAAACAAAGTCATCACGTGTTTTTTATCTCATGTCGGCCGCATGAGTGCCGGTGTGTCACGTGTCGGGCGTCTATCGTCAAGCTTGATTTTCCATATCGCGGCTGCTGGTTCTATCATTGCGTTATGTACAGTTGCCCACTCATAGACGCACTGGCAGACCTACTGACAAACCCTCACTGATAAACACCATACGAGTATTATAGCAAGCATATAGCTTTGCATGCTTGTATATTATGTCTGCTATTGTATTGTGAAAGGACATCTTCGAAGGATGCGCGCTGAGAAACGTCGTAGTGAACCAAGTCAAAGTTAAGAATGAGGATTATATTGATTTATTGCGCGCCCAGCCAGCCAACCAACAGTTTGTATGATCGTGTCAATGGCGAACAAATATGAGTGAACAAACGAACGGACGAACGTTATTCAGGCACATTGTTCGTCTGGTGTGATCGAGGCTGCTTGCCGAAGGAATCGATATCGATATCGTTACTGAGCTAAATAATATCGTGTGGGCTATCGTGTAGATGTAGCTGATATAGCTGCTGCTCGTGCTCAAGTTAATGATAACAGTGCACGTGTGGTGCTCGAGCTCATCTTGGGAAGCATTGCTACTGAAGTGGGCTCGCCAAAACTCAATCGCCCGCTAATCAACCCTCTCCGAATCTGTTGAACTAACGGGGACTGGGCCACACACCACGCCATCGTTGGTAGGCTCGTTAGTTGGCCTTCAACAAATTCCTTCATTTGTTTTCTTTGCCGTTGTCGCTCACACATTTTGTCTGCAAGTTTAGCTGTGGAAAGTTGTAGTTGTAGTTGTTGTTGATTGTAATCATATCATTTCTATGTGATTGCCGCATGTGTGAGTATGCACTCAACTTTCTCACACAAAACTTCTCTATTTATTCTTACGAAATTCTCATCAAGCTCTCGAGAAGAAAAAAAGAGGAAGATTGCGACGAAATAGGTTGAGGCTCGCTCAGTTTGAGCTTCCTAAGATATTTCGAGAAGCTTAAAGCAGTCTTCTCTCTGATAGAGCTCGACTCTTCGCTCCTCATTGCTGCTGCTGCTGCTGCTGCCGCTACTGCTGATGATGACAACAAAGTTGCATCAACAGTCTGCACACACTTGGACGCAACCAAGTTCGCTCGAACGCATGTTTATTGCTGTGCTCGTACTTGCAAAATTGCATACTTGTGATTGCCATTGCGTAATCGTAGACCTCACAAAGCTAGACTCTTACATGATTCGCTCGACGAAAATGAAGACGCCAAAAAAGAGGCGGCAATGAAATAATGCCGTCGAAAGATTTCTAGCCGCCGTCTAGCGATATTAGTCTAACTTTATTTGTCTCACCCTCACCCCCACTCACTCACTTATTCTTTCGTTAGTTGGCAACTCGCCCATTTGTTCTCAGTGTCAGTAAGTAGTTGTCTAGCCGACTAGGATAGACGCAAAAAAGAGGTGTGCAAGCTACTGAGGACGCTGTTGTTAGCGTGCTTGATTCGATTATTCGATCATTGCTTCCGATCTGACTGCCGGTAGACACGGTAGACACGGTAGACACGGTAGACACGCTAGACATTGATAGAAGTCTATCGTAGTTGCTCATTGTCTCGCTTCTTTATACTTCCGTCAATTGTCTTGTCTTTTACATCTACCACTTCTTTGTAGCCCTGGGTCTCAGTGTGGTCTGGGTGTGCAACTGTAAGTGTAGCGCTTCTAATCTTGGTAGAGCTAAAAGTATTTCTTCAGAGAACGCACACTCTGATTGATGGAGTGTCGCTATTATTCCACCTCATTTTTTTTGCCGTTTCCTTCATTTCGTAGTGCCTAGCTTTCCCTCTTTCTCTCTTGGGCAGTGGCAGCATAAGAGCGCTACCATCACACAAACAGAAATAAACAGAAATAAATCGAAAGAAAATCATACTACAAATCAAATACGGTCAATAAATTTTCGTCGCTCACTCGCTTGTCGGTGTCGGCGTCAACTTGGCAGCGGCGCTGGCTGTGGTGCTATTTTGACTGAATAAAACGCTAAGTGATCGATCGAGTCAATTCGATTTGATTCGATTTGATCCTATTCTATTCCACAGCAACAACAACAACTACAGCCACATTGATATAGCTGCAGCTTAACCGCAAGCAACGACCATAGGCAACCGCAAACAGTAGCAGCAGCGATAACCACAGCAGCATCAGTGACACTTTTACTTAAATGTCTCGAGTGGTTCCAATGTTTCAAGCAGCCCAGTTTCACTAAGCTAAGGCAAGAAAGATAAAGTTGTCTTTCCGAGTAGTCCAGCTTCAGCTCAAGCATTGACTTCAGTTCAAAGAGTATGATCTTATAAAAGACGCGTGTTGGAATAATAATAAAAATGGAAATCTTGTTTTCTCCATTTTTCGTCTTCTTTTTCTTCTTTTGTTTGTTCGTGTTCGTGTTCGAGTGTACTGTCGAACCATTCGCTCGACCATCGCCTTATACGGCCAGCTTACGTACGTAGCACAATAATACGCCACCTAGCAGCGACACCTGGCGGCAATTGGCACGTGGGCACCGCCAAATAATAATGTTACAACTTTGCCTCGCAAATGTGAATGAGTGAGCGACATGACAATCTTTGCTGCCACCATCAACCACCTTGCTATGTCTTGCATCGTTGTTCGGTGCTCGACATAGAAGATAGTTGAGCTTGCCTATGCGACCTCAAAAAGGTGCCCGAGGCAGCTTTCTAGACAGTGACTGCAGCAGCGGCGCGTGGCCACGACAGGAAATGAGACGCCTCACACGCTACCGGAAGCAAGCGTTAACGTGCTGGCCCACCACTGCCCGTTGCAGATCACCGCTGATAGTGATGCACACGATAGTCGATAGTTTGGGTGCGTGTGTGTGCGTGCACAAATGTCAGAGATAGTGGCCACCCAGTGAGCAAACAAACAAACAAGCATTCGAGAGAGGCAAAGCAAACTGTGTTGAAATTTTCTGTCCCCTCGTTCGAAATGCTGTTATTGTTGCCCCTGCTGCTGGTGCTGCTGATGGCGCCGTTTGATCGGATGTGTACAGAGTAAGATTGTGCTGTTGCTGCTGTCAATGTGAGATAAGTTTGTGCTAAGTTTAGTTAGCTCGATTACTGTTTCGGTTGTCCCTGACCAATCGATGGTGCTCGCGCGTATCAGACTCGATAGGTGTGCGCGTGTGTCATAATTTACAACAACTGACAACACAGACCAGTCAACATAGTTCCGTTTGTAAGGCAGATCAAAGCATAGAAAGCTTTGATTCTTACTCTTTTTTGTCTAATAACAACAACAACAACAACGACCTTCTCAGTTGTCCCTTCTCGAGGTCCTACAGAAATTGTGCGGCCACGACAGAATGGCCACAAGTTGGCAAGGTGACGGCCCAAAACTTGCCTGGTGAGAGTGCCAATGAAAGTAACTCTTAAACAAACGAGTGCAGCTTTACCAGTAGCGACGTGCTTACTCAATCATCGAACACGTGGCCTGAGCGTGTGAGGTCTGCAATATATGCTATTGTGGCTGTTAGTGTAAGCGTGAAAAGCGTGACCGTCGCGCGCCGCTCATTAGAGCATAAAAGTATCTGAACATGGAGCAGTTGGCACACAACACTTGGGCCAGCAAACTAGCTAGCTAGTCGAAAGTTGACACACGCACAATATCTAACGGACACATTCTATCGGAGCAGGCATTGACCATTGGTTCTGTTGTTTGTCCGTTCGTTCTTTCGGTCGGTCGGCGTCGTTCGATCGCTTATTCAGGCTGTATCGTGCAAGCAGAATCAATCGAACTAACGGTTCGTTCGACAACTACGATACTCGTGGCCGGACGACAAACGCTCGCGTTGATATTGCCAATGGCATCGATGAAATCGGGGTAAAATCGAGCGTGTGGTGCGATATCTCGACATATCTCACGTATATTTATCGGCACTTAGTCACTCGGCATTCGGCCTGCCGATTCGCTACTGCTGGCTAGCTGGCTGACTCGTTGAATGGCCGGCCAACGATGTGATGACATTCAGGTTCACTTGACCGCACTTGCACTCGTGTGCACTTGTGTACACTTGTGCGTGTGCGTGTGCGTGTGCGTGTGCGTGTGCGTGTGCGTGTGCGTGTGCG
>JAIFTH010000735.1:0-17696 GCA_019968535.1 Fragariocoptes setiger | reverse complement strand
GAGAGAGAGAGAGAGAGAGAGAGACAGACAGACAGACAGAGAACAAATTTATTGGAAGCACAAGAGTACGAGAGATTACGCTAATTTGTTCTCTTACATGTACTAGTGAGGACGATAAATACGAGCCGGTAGATGTCAACACATTTGCCACACTTACAAAAAGTACCGCGGCAGCAGCATAAGCAAATAAATTGATATCAACTGCAACTACAACAACCAGTTAGTTACGAAAATAATGATCATTGACCCAACTAACAACTGTGACTTGCTCTTTGCTGCAGTGCTAAACTAAATGCGATCAAGTTCAATTGGTGATGGTTCGATACATGCTCGCGCACTTGACTTTTGTTGCTCTTCTTTTGCGTCGTGTAGCTCGGTAGTTAGTCAGTTAGTTAGAATGTTGTTAGTATCGTCGTTGTCGCACTCATCGTCCATCTGGCTGCTTTACGACTGCTTAACGACGAACGGTGCTATCGTCCGAAGATAGTCCTGTACTTTGCGCAATCGAACGAGTGTGTGTGTGTGTGTCAGGTGTTATTCACGAGCGCTTAAGAACACGTGCACACACAACAGCTTATCTCTCAAACTGAATCCCTTGCTCTCGGCGACTTGTTTCGACTTCATTTTATTTCGTTCTCTTCTTTCCTCCTTGTCGTTCAACCGAACCGAATCGAACCGAACTTTCCTAAACTTGATTGCCGAGTTTGCAAAAGCTCTAACTGAGTTGATCTGAGATCTGACTGACAATGCGTGACTACATTGATCTTTCTACTGTACCATCTATTGACGGAGTGCGTGTTAACACTGCACATACATCGGCGCTTATCGAGTCGATGAGGTGCGATGCGATGAGATGAGCTCGATGAAGGCTGGACGGTGAAGTTCGATGTTGATCGGCACGACAAACTTGTTACTGTTATTCAGCTTTACTTCAGTTCTGTTCAATTCAAATAAGCACAACATATCTCTGTACAGTAGAGTGTAAAGTGAAGTGGTGAGCACTCTATGGAGCCTAGCAACGATACAGCGTTGAAATGGCCGTACACACGCACACACACAAACCGATCCATCAACACACACACACATTTGGCTGACTAGGCTTTTTTATTTATTATTATTATTATTATTCATTTTAGTTCCAGCTCGTGTTTGAGTAGGCAATCGAGTAAGCTGGCCAATTAACGCTGCATGCAACACTTTGCATCAATGTGCTCGTCGCAACTGCTGGCCAGCTGAGTGTGTTTGTGGGCGCTACTTCCGGTCAGGGCGTGCCCTTTTAGCCAAGCAGGCTTCTCTCCTTTCAGATTTGCTTGATATCTAAGCGAGAAGAACAAAGCGACGTTCATGCGTGAGTATGTGTGTGTGTGTGTGTGGGTGTGTGTGGGTGGCAAACCATCGAGAGCTGTCAATGGGAAAGCTTTATAGAGTGAGCTACACTTGTCAATGGCTTGGTCAACGAGTGGCTGGCTGACTGGCTCGAGTCATCATCAACGAAAGTAGCAGAGTGAAGCGCCACCTGACGGAAAAAGTTTTGCATATGCACAAGCATCACTCCACTGGATGGTCGGCAGTCTCTAGTTGGTGAAGGTTTCTAGTTTCCATAGACCCCAATTCTAGCTGTGGCCAATTGGTCTAGAAATATAGCCACAATTGAGCACTGGCAGCTGCAGCCAGTGGCCAAAGCCATTTTGTTCCGACACTAGTGCTCATGTTAGCGTCAGAGTGGAACGAACAAAGTTTGGCGACATAAGCGGCGCAAAAGAGCAAGAGAAGGAGAAGAAGCAATTGAACAGGGTCACGTGTCTTGCGCAAGTTTGCGTGCATCGAATTGCGTTGAAATTGTGTCGCAATGGGCGGCCCACCAACCGATGGACACAGAGTACGCGGCCAACCAATGATGACGTGCATGTTTGACGCCAGCAGCTATTGTCCCTCTGACTGCTGTTGGTTGTCGTTGTTGTTGCTGTTGCGGCTGTTGTTACCATTGATGCTGATGTTGAATACCGAGTGTGTACATCTTTCTCACTGTCGTTGTCACAACAATCTTCGTGCACGTTGTGTGCAATGATGAAGTTCAAAGACTCATTTTGATGCTTCGATGATCAACATTAACGTCCGATGATCCACAACAACAAACTCACGACGACGAGCAATCAACTGGAAAGGTCAATTGTTGTTGTTGTTCAACTCATTCACTTCATTTACTCATTTACTTGACTGCTTACTACTTGTTGTGTCACACTAATTGTAAATTCGTCTCAAAAATTAATTTATTCATGTTGTCAAGATGTGAATTTCAACAATAACAATAGCAACAACGACTGATCAGCGACTGATTTCAAAAAAAACTATTTTCATCAAATTATACATACAGTGATACGCCATAGATCATTGTACTCCTCATGATTGATGAGAAAATGGGATGCCCAAGTAAAGTTGCAAGAAACCAAAGTTAAAACTAAATTGAATATTAACGGTTGAATCAAAAGAGAAGAATCTTTCACTGATAATCTATTATTATTCAACGTCGTCAAAGTGAAAGAAGCGCACTAATTGAACACATCATCACAACAAAGTGCAACGACGCGCCTGATCAAGGCGCTTTCTCGTCACCACGTATTGTCGTGGGCCTCAAGTGAGTAGCACACCGTGTAGTATAGTGCGTTACAATAGCTAGTTTATGGTAGCAGCATGAGTTGTTATTGTTGTTGTTGCAACATTATTTTTACACAACAATAGTCTAATGAACTATTGAATTAAGAGAAGATTGTTAATTAGCATATGAATGTTTTGTGATTGTCGATTGATATGAAGGTAGCGTCGATAATATGATGATTGTCTACTGTTGCTGCTATTGTGATTCCTGTTTTGAACATGCACATAAAACGTTATGAAATAACTTCGGACACTACACGACAGAGACGATACTCATATTGATGCTGATATTGTTGTTGCACGTGCAGCACGCGTGCGCCGTTTGTCAATCGTCTACGCAGTAGACGAGTAGTTGCACCGTACAACTATCTACTAAAGAGAATAAAAGTATCGGTGTCTGTTGCTGTTGCTGCTACAATAGTGAATGTTTGTGTAGTGAGATTGTTTATACTAACGAGAACAGTGCATAGAGCGTTGCTAAGACCGCCGCATCTCGCGCACACTGAATGCGCGCGCATCTCGACGCTCGCAACATCGCAGTGTTCAGTTGTTATTGTCCTTCTCGTTGTTATAATAACAACTAGGTGGTATTAGCGGCAAACTAATGGAGAAACATAGAACTAAAGTAAAATTTCCCACAGTCTAATGGACAAGAATAATAACAAACGCGCAAATATCGCAAATTCAAAGTGGTGTTGCATTTGCACACTTGGCACATTGTGTACCACAACATTGTACTAATTGTGTGCACTCATTGTGTCGATAATTAGTAGCAATAAAGCATTTGACAAGCATTTCATTGCACAATAGCTCCCCCAAACATCATCATATTAGCAAGTAAACCAGGACAGGTTGACAAACAGACAAATTGTATCGATGATAGCAAGTTAGTAGTAAGACAATAAGTGCTAGTTATTAAAACTGAACATCCGAGTTGTGACTGTGTGTGTGTTACCACGGCAAGAAGGTGATATAAGGTTTAGACCAATCAAGAAGCCAATCAATGAATTTTACACGCATTCACAATCTTAAAAACGACTTAAGTAGCGCGAGTTTTATCAAACACACATCGACATTGCTCAACATTGTAGAGAAACAAAAACAAAAACAATCTATGACAATTGAATTTATATAGTCAATTAGGTAATCGACTTGAATCCGAAGCACCACCCAAAGCAACGCAGCACAAAACAAATGCCAACTCAACTGCAACAACAACAGATTGCAGCAACATTTTACATTCGAACAGTGTCAACATTGCTATTGCCGTTGATGAATTGTGTCAGTGTTGTTTGTTGGGGGGAACAGCAAGCATTGAGTGCATTGTTCACGATCTGTTATCTCATCTTATTTGTTAAAAGCTCGCTCGAGTGAGACACGAGCGTCGCCCAACAACGGTAATTGATCGATAATAACCTTTCGGTGATAATGTTTTTCAATCTTTTGTTATTATCATCATAAACAACGAACAGATGGCTTTGATTACTGCTCTGCTGCTGTGGAAATGCGACTATCCGCATTTAAGCATTCCATCTGAGCATTGAATTGAATTGAATTATTTGTTGCATGAAACTTTCAGACTGGCATTGGACTTTACCAATCAACCAATTTATGTGTTTAGATTGAAATTCGATCCCCTCTTTAGACGTAATCGATGAACTAATCGAACCTATTTTGTATCAACAACGCTTGTATCTTGCGATCACACGATTCAACACAATGGAATTGTCTGCAAAATAATCACATGCACACGAATCGACTGACTGGCTGGCTGGCGCGCGAGAGTAGATACGCGACTCATTCTACGATCTGCTTGAGCTACGACAACTTGAGGCCGGCGAACGATATGCCAGGTCGGCTAACCAGGCTATACATCGGCACCGGCATCGACACTACAATTACAACTACAATCGCCAGAATGCCACCGCAGCGGCGCGTGCACGCGTCGCCGGTCCCACTGGCGCCGCAGGTGCAGGCCGCCAGGTGCCGGCAGCACACGATGCCGTCGGTGGCAATGAGGCAGCGACGGCGGCGACGGCGGCCGCGACCACGACGGCACAGCCAGGTGGCCAGCCGCCGAATGGTACAAACGCTGCCGCCGCCGGCGACGCCAAAGAGGCGCATCCTTCGAGCGGGACATCGCGCACTTCGTTGCTAGGACGTCCGTTGCGCGTCGAGACGCATCATCGCGATTTGCGCTATCGCAAAAAGCAAAATCTCGTCTACAATTTTCTTGAGAGACCGCGTGGCTGGCGTCCGGCCGTCTATCACTTCATGCTGTGAGTATCGCAATGACTCTATTTTATTGTCTATTCTATTTCAATTTCACTGCTTGCTGTTTTTCACTACACTGTTCATTGTTCTCAGTTCTCAGGCTATCGAATATCACTCATCTATTGACACGAGCGGGCGGGCGCACAAAAAACGAGCGTCGAGATGGTTGTCTTTTAGTCCGTCGTTGAGAATGTGTCACGGATGTGCTAGTGATTAGCTGGTACTCATTTTCAGCTCCAACTAACTAAATTCACCTAGCAGCACTAAACAAGTGGATCAAATTGAACGCACTCAGTTTGGCAAAAAGTATAAACACAAGCCAATGCCAAAATCAAAAGCCGCATACATGTATGCACAGCACGTGCTTCAATTACATCGTTCCGTAACCATTTGGCTGCCAAATCGTTCGGCTGGCCCATTTGGGTGTCTCTCTCTCTCTCTCTCGCTCACTCGCTTGTTGTTTATTGTTGCATCCATGTGCTCACTACTACCAACATGTGAGCGCGTGTGCGTGTGCGAATATGACGCAAAGATGGGACCCGACGGAGTGGCAACAAAAGAGGCAGAGACGCCACCGCCCAATGTATTCATTCATTTTTCTCCCTTTCACTCTTCCGTGTTGCTCGTGTGTGTGTGTGCTCACTGTTTTGTTTATACGTTAGCTCTAGCTCGATTTCTTTACCACCAATCCATAGCAAGAGCAAGAGCAATAGTAACAGACACAGTTACAGTTAACTATAACCATAGCTGGCTGGCTCGCCAGCTTGATATTGTATAATGTTCTTTGTGCATTATAAGTGTGCCGGGCGTGTCGCTCAAAATTTGTGTTTATTGCGAAAGAAGCTCACGTGTGTGTGTATGTGTTTGCATGACGAAATAATGTGAACATACCCGAGCTCGAGCGTGAGTAAAAGCATCTTGCACGCAACACAATGGGATGCACCTACAGTACGTGGCTAGACCGCCTTCGTACTGTGACCGTGTTTGCCACGTGTTTACAGCTGCTCGATGCCGGCTGGCGGGCTCTCTCGCTCGCCCACTGTGTATGTGCACGTTTGGGCTTGCCGAAAATCAGCGCCCTAGCTTGATCTGGCTTGCCAGCCAGCCAGACAGTCAGACAGTTGCTCATACAGTACTCTATGTATATACTGACTTGTATACCGGTATAAGGTTCCCACATCACATTGCAGCACCACAAAGGCACGCAGACTCGCACAATTGGCCTCACTTTTGCTTGCTCACTCGCTCGCTTGCTAGTTCACTTGCTCGTGTGGCCATCGTTCGTGCGTGCAAACGGCTCCCTTTCAATGTACACACACGCACACACATACATTGGCACTGGCCTAATTATTGGCCCACTCTCTTCAGACTCACTCCACATACTCCATGCACTCTACACTCCAGTGAGTCCTGTGCCTTTCTAGCAAGCTCTATGCCCACTAAACACTATATGTTGACAGTAATATGATATCGTCGGCCACCAACCTTAACGGCGTTCTGTTTAAAGCTGAGTGCTTCTGGCCATTTGTGTTGTGGTGTGTTGCAGGAGTTGCTTAGCGAACGTGGCAAGCCCAACAGTAAATGAACGCAAACTGACCGCAATCTAGAAAGCCAATTGAGTTTTGTTTTCAGACATTTGCACGTGTCGTTTAGTGTTAACATTTCCGTTGTTGCCAGTGAGGAAAAAACACCAACCATGCATAGTTAATGGACAAAGCTTTAAACAAAACATCCATGTCAGCGTCCGATGTTGTATTGATCTATCACATGATTGTCTTGTCAGTTGCTAACCAAGAAGAAACTGCTGCTTCTGAAAACAACAGAACAATAGCCTATGTTCTGTTGATAAGCTGAATCTGACTTATTGAGCACTCCAACAAGTGTTAATGGTTCGTTGCGGTTAACGATGGCGACGACGACGTCGACGGAACACTACATGTAAAGATGAATATTCTCTGTGTGTATGTTCGTGTGCATACAATTGAGATGTCCAATTGATGACATCACATAACAGAGCCACAAGCACACCTGTCAACTCACACACTTGTCGGCGGTGATTTATTTGATCCAACTGTAGATGAAGTTTAATTGCATTCACGTAATGTTGTCATGCACGTTGCGATATCAACATGCGAGCGTTAACATTGCAAACTACAGTGCAACAGTGTTTGTTGCTGTTTGACTTATGACTAATGTGACTGAGGCTGCCTTCGCTCGTTAGGCTATTCAGTTCTACTCTAACACCAGCAACACTAACACTAGGATTCTAATTTTTCAGCACACAAACAACGTGCAATAACAGTCACAGGCGCAGCCACAACGAAAAAGGCCAAGACAACAATGAGTAAGCTCTAGTATCAGCAGCGTAGTATCATGCTGGCATCGATCTTGCCATCTTGATGCGACTGATATGCGCCGTTTGCTGTTCGCAAACAACTACAACTAGAAAGTTGCAGTTGTCTGCAAACAGCAGAAACTTTCTCTCTCTCTCTCTCTCTCTCTCTTGTTATTGGCCTCAACTAGCTAGCTTCCTGCAGCTAACATTCATGTACACTCACTGTTAACTCACGCACGTGTATACTCTTTTGAACTAAGAGCGAGGCCAGCTTTGAAGCCAACTGAAGAATACACTCACGCACACATCTTTGTTGAGGATTGTTTCTTTGTTATTGATCACCAACATACACGATACAGTTGTTTATTCACGGGCACCCGCAGCGTCTACGTGACACCCAATCGCTCATTCAGCCTCCTCAATTGTGTGTCCGCTACTCGTTTTGTGAAGTTTGCTGCTCGCTTGTTAGTTTGTTGCTTAGTGCAAATATCTTGCTCTCAATTGAACGACGCTTGTTTGCTTAACCGGCTCGGCACATGGTCAGCCAGATAAGTGCGCCGCCTGATGGTCATATTGGCCGCCTGGCCATGTTCTTGTCAGTTAGACACAAGAAAGACGAAGAGAAAGAGAAACTCTTTGTTCGTTTGCAGCTCGTTGCGACAGCAACCAGAATTTCAGCTCCAACATACAACAAGAAGGGCTCAGAAGCGACGTATATCAACTGACTCAATTCACTCGCATTGTCCGCAATGCACCGTGCGTTACACTTTCGCTTGTTGAGACTGGTTACACTAGACTATGCCCAATCGGTCAAGGACAGTTTGCATTTTAGATATCATTCGTTCCATGTTAGCAAGCAGCAATTGCAGCACTTGCCACACGGAATGAGTTTGCCATCAGTTTGTCTAATCTACCACAGCTAAATACTGTGTTTTCCACTCCAGCTTGACTACTCTTTTCTAAAGCTCTCTTCTAGTCTGGTGTCTTGTTTTTGAAAGAGAGAAGTTTCATCTCACTGACAACATCTGCAGCAGCTGCTGCTGCTGTCACTGCTGCCCTAAGTAGTAACAGTATGTTCTGTGAATAAGGGTTCTTATGAATTCTACCATCCTTTCAATGCTGCTACTGCTATCCATAATTAATGATCGTCCAATCAGAAAAACAACTACAATAGAAACGTAAAAGAGGCGCCTCTTCTATTGCTGCCAACTTGTATCATTGGAAAGCTCATCAGAGTGAATGAAAAAGAGCCCAACTGTCCATTCACGTAATGGAGTGACGTGAGTGCTTTTATTTTAGTATCCTTCTATTGTTTCGCTCGTTCGAATGAACGAATTTACACACGTTTTGTTTAGGACACTCGTCTCAATTCAAATGCCACTCGCCTCGATTGCGATGGGAAAGTTTTCACGTTTCACGCAACGCTGTGAACTGTACACTGTGCGTTTTAGAAAAAGATCGTGAATTCACACGTGAATTTCGATGAAAATGTTAATTTTGTATCGAGTTAGTCTCTTTTAATAAAAGAAGAAGAGACGAAACAAACAGTCAAAATTTTCGCCGCTAGATGTTTCTGGTGATTATTTTGGATTTTTTGTTCCCTCGACTAATGTAAACGCTTGACAAACGAAAAGAACTCGACTGCATGTGTTCGTTGCTTCTGTCATGTTCGTGAACAAAAACCATAGCAACAGCGTCGAACTCACAACAACGTTGTGAACAACAGCAATGACGAAGTGATGTAAACGAAGCATGTGTGTGTGTGTGTCGCGTAACACATCTCGCTGCACTGGTGTGTGTGTCACACAACAAACTGTTTGACCAGACACTGTACACAGTGTCATCCAGCGAACTTTTGCTTCGTACTATTTCACAAGATCCTTCAGCTGACAGCTTTAGTATTAGAGCGCGGCGCGCCGATCGACGTGACAAATGGTGCGGCGTGTTCTCGGCCAATCATCATTTGTGTCAGCGAAAAGAGTTCTATTTTCTCTTTACAATGTCTTCATCGAGAGTCTCCGAGTATGAATTATATTATTCTAGCGACGATTGTTCAAGCACACACAATGAGCCTCTACTTGACGGTTACGATGGGCCAAAATTCGACCACGACCAAGATCGCGATCACGCCCACGGCATAGTAGACCAACCACAATTGGATCATCAGATTGGCATGCTCAAGCGTGTATTGTGTGCTGAGCGTTCGCGTAACGAGACACAGCGACACAATTATGAGGCCATGTGCAAACAATTGATCGACTTGCAACAAGACTATCTCCAGCTACAGACGGACTTGGTCGATGGGCTAACAACGTGCAAACAAATCAAGAGCACCAAGAATCACGAATTGACCTCGCTCAACGATTGTGTGCGAGACAAAGACAGCCAAATATGTCGTATACACAAAGAATTGCGTCAAGCACGCCAACGGCTCGAGCAAGTTAAGGCGGCCAAATTGGAGTTGGGCACCGAGCACGAATTGCGCATTGAATCGATGCGAAAGGCCAACGAGCTCGATGGCCAACAACACGCCGAACGTATGGCCGAATTGGAGCGTCAATTGGCAGCACAGAAGGAGCGCCATCTAGCGACCGTCGACGTGTGGCAACGTCGATGCGATGAGCAGAGTCGCGAACATTCGGAGCAAGTGAATCAGTTGCGTGCCACCATCGACACATTACGTCAACAGCAGGCTACTTTAGAGGATGCGCAAGCACGCGACCAACATGCGAATGAATATCGCCAACACAATGCTGAATTAGAGCGACAGGTGGAACATCTACGTAACATTATTGCCTGTCAACAAAACGAGCTCGATGCCACCAAGTGTCGTGTGGAACAATTATTTGGCGATCAGTCAGTCATTGATGAGCATGTCGTCGATGAATTGGCGCGATGTCACGTTCAATTGTCTGAATACAAACAAAGTGTTACCACGCTGGTGGCCACCATCGGAGAACTAGATGACACAAATAACGAGTTACGTCAGACATTGAAACGAGACAATGAGCGCTTGCAGTGTCTCGAGGAGATGCAACGCGAACGAGAGCGTGAAATGCAACTACAAATGTCACGAATGCGCCGACTGTCTGACTCAAGTGTGGCCGAGTGGCAAACCAAGTGGCGTCAATTGAGCGAGAACAAAGTGCACCTAACAACACAATTGAGTGAGTGTCAAGCAACAATTGAACGACTTCGGGCTCAAACAGTTCAACAGCAGCATCAGAAATCGCCGTCAACATGCTGCGATCAACACGATCTCGAGACCGACAAAAGACAGGTGAACGAATTATCTCGCAAAGTGGACTCGTTGAATGCGAGCTGGCACGCGCAATGTAATCAATTGGCATGTAAGCAACGCCAATTGGACCGACTCAGAAAGGAGCTCATAGCGAGCAACGATAGTATCAACGACATGCGACTCAAAGTCAGCGCTGCCGAGACGGCTCATGGCGAGGCGTGTGCGGCGTTGGCCCGATTGGAGCAAGAGTTGCGCAAACATCACGCGCTTGCGGACGAATTGCGTACCCAAGTGAATCAAAGTCGTGCCGACACTCAATTAGCGCAAGCCGAGCTTGAGCAAGCGCGCGCCGAAGCGTCCAGGTGTCGTTTGCAATTGATACGCGAGCGTGAATTGAATGAGACCAAGGGTAGCTGCCGCCAGCACGGTCTACCATCAGCAATTTCCACCACTAAAGCCGATCGGATGCAAATGCAAAGTTCTACAAGTCGATACAAGAGATATGCAAAAAAACTACGCAAATACGTGCATTATATGCGCAAGACACACAGTTACGTGTGCGATCCGTCCGAATGTGCGTATGAGGTGAAATTTGCGCCCGACGAAAGTATTGCCACAACGCCACCCAGTGAGCTAGACGTCGAGAAAGACAACCAAATTAAAGATGAACTTCATCACTGCGACTCCATTGATTATGTTGACCATAATGAGACCGTTGCCCGCAAATCAGCATCGCTTCCGAGTCAGGGCGTTGAACATACAGCAAAAGCAGCAGCAGCTGCGTCTGTGGTGCCCACGACAACCGGCTTACCAAAACGGCGCTTGCATATCAAACGAACAGGACGTGCACTAGTGCACGACGTTACTGTGTCACCTGACCTTGTCAGCGATATTCCGAATGGCACGTCATTTGAGCACGAAGACTGTAACGATGACAGCATTAGTGAACATCAAGCCATAGTGCATAACACAGTCGTTGAGCGCTACACACCAACACCGGCACCGCGCCCATCAAAGCGTCTAATGCACGTCAGCGAGAGTGTGCGCATCATATCAGATTGTTGTTGATGTGCGTGCGTGCGTGCGTGCGTGTTGTCATCATTAGCAATGCGACGACCATCATTAGTTACTTTCGATCGTTGTTTAACTTTCAAGTGCCAAAAAAGGAGCTCAATTCAATTTAACTCCAATTCAAGTAACGCATGTTGATCGTAGTCGTCGTTGATGACTACTGTAAATTGAATTGCTGTTTTTTGTTTGTGGTACTAATTTCTTCTTTCTAATTCGATCGAATTTCAATTCAGTCAATCGATTGACTGACTGAAGCTAAAAAACTTCTTCAAGAAGGAACTTCTTCGAGTCTTTTCGCACAAAAGACAACTCTATAGATACGAATATTACTAAACTATTGCGAGGAATTTATTGAATATTTCGTCAAGAATAGTTAGAACTATTACAGATCAGTTATGATTTTTATTATTCCACTTTGAGGTCGCTCAACACTCATAGAATTTGCAATATCATTACAAGCGTTTAGCAGTTTCACTCGTCAGTTACAATTCGCACATCTTAGCACATTGTTTGTGGTTCTTGTCGATCTGACGCACATACAATCGGTTAATTTCGTATAATGGAATCGAATCCCTTCGTCGCGGATTCGTCCATGTGTAATAGCTTCACATTAGGAACAAGGATAGAAGTTTTAGGAACAACAATTATTTTGAGCTGACACGTTGTCTTGGCTTGAAACACACACACGCACACACATGGTGATTTACACACAGCGTAAGTAGAAGCCAGCTGTTTTCTCTATACTTAAAGGATTGTATTGTCCTCAGACTTGCTGGCTGTCTTGGCAAAGGCTCACTTTGGTTGAAGTCAGCAGAGAATAGTCAGTGATTCTATTATTATTGCGAGAAGCTAAAGTTAGACGGAATAATAATTCGATTGTAGGCTTTGAGATCGCGCCCACCACGCGTACCAGAAAAAGTCGACAAGCTTGAGAAACTGAAGAAGCGACAAATGTTTCTGTGAATTGAATTGAATCGAACATAATTTCCGACAGAGTTTCTGTGTGTTTTCCAACACCGAATGGGTGTCGTGATTTGTCTGTTTTGTGGCCCCGAGTTGGCCATGTTGGTTGACTAACCACACAGACGGAGAGACAAACATCTTGGCACCAGCCAATCGCAGTGCCTTCGTCGTCGTTGTTGTCGCCGTTCTAGTAAGCCCGACTTGTGCGTGTTTCGATTATTGTTTGGTGTTGAAATTCGAACGTTGATCCAGGCGACGAGTTCGAGCGTGCACTTTTGTCACCGGTTCAACACTCGTCCAACATCTCACAATGTGCTCTCATGCTTTTGCGCTTGCGACCACAAATGCTGCTCCATTTGTGTGTTGGCATCTATTTAGTGTGTGTCCAAATTGTGTTCAGATTGTCACACATTCAATGGCCCCCAGAGGGGGCACATCATTGAATATTGAGGACGCCTTTGGCGTCAATAGTTAAGTGAGCAAGGCAGTGTACTAGCAATTTGAAAAGCCGCATTCTAGTGCCTCACACACACGAACACGTACACAAACGGAAACATCTGAACACGATGAGCCACGAAGAGCTTTATATGCCCACCCTCTGTCTCACCCTCTATATATATATGTATGCGTGTGTATGTTCGTGTGCTCATCCTTATGCTTATGCTTATGTTGTGCTACGAACGGTGACAAGTGCCAATAGTCATCATTGGGGTTGAATTTGAGCGCGTGCAAATTTTGTTCACGCTAGATTGAGTCGATGGTCCAACAGTGCAGCGGGCCAGTGGGGCCGGGCAACGACACACCTGCGAATGCTGCTTATGATGTCGTCTGACAAATGTGCTCGCTAGTTGGCTAGCTAGCTGTGATCTGATGAATTGAGCTGAACTGAGTGGCTGGATAGAGGTGTGCGTCGTTGTCGTCGCTTCAATTGTCACGCTACATACATTTGACACACTCGCACACGAATCAAGCAAGCTAACAACAGCAGCATTGGACTGTCAGCAGCTCACTCATCATTGGTTCGGCATTGTCGAGCCAACATCGATCGATCGATCGATCGAACGAACGCGCAAGTTGTAGAGACGAGTGGGGAACGCCCACTTATCGCACGTTCACCCTGCTCGCTCACTGCTCGTGTGCAGGTGTGCCGTTGTCACGTGTTTGTCACATCACTACTATCGACTTTAGGCCATGATATTGTCGGTCAAACAGTGACAACAGCTAGCTTGAACACGATTAGTCAGTGCGATATGGAATGTCACATGACAATTGTGTTGATTACCTTTCGTAGAGTCATCGTCATCGTTGTCGTGTGAGCCAAAGTCCAAAGTCAGGTGCTTGTGTGCGTGTGTCGACGAACTGGGATAATAAAAGACGGCTGACACAGGAGCGCTCACAAAGCTAATGCTAAAGTTGCATCTGGCAGCGACAACTTTGCTTCAGTCAAGTGAAAAAGACCTCACAGACACAGGTTGATGAATTCACGCGTTAGTAAATGTGCGCGTGCGCCCCAATATCCCTATGTCTGGCCATGAATCTCGACGCGCACGGACATGGATTTCTGACTTTTGTTGGCTACTGTTCTGCTGGCGGCAACAGTCACTGTGCAGCGGCACCCATGACAATTGCACAAGAGTGCCAACAGCAGCTACAACAGTAGTAGTAATAGTAGTAGTATTAGTAGTAGCAGTTGCTGCCATCTGCTCGTGCAAGTTGAGACAAGAATAGTGCAAGTTGAAACTCGCAGCGCATCAGAACCAATCAAGCGTTGTATCAAACTGTATAGCGAGTGACATAAACTGGCTGCTGCTCGTCTAATCCGTTACTTTTTGTTTGCCTATTGGGTGGGCACGTGCGTGTGTCCCTAGATAGAGTGTAAAGTTCAAAACAAGTGCCTCAATAGAGAGAATTTCAAAGAAGTATAAAATTCAAGTCTCTCATCGAATGTTACTTTCTGCTCTTGAACGCTCACAAGCTTGAAACCTATGCTCAGCTCATCTCAAAAACTAGAATTTACAGAACAGAGATCAGAAATAGATATATAAAATCGAGCGGCAGCAGCAAATAGCGGGCCTCAAATCGAGATTCGAGATTTGATCTCGCAGAAAATCGCACAAATCGAACAGATCTTGCAGCAGCAACAGCAGTGCAAGTGAGTTAGACAATAAACGTTCGTTGGTCTATCGATTGCTGAACAATTAAATGCCATTGATTATGTTACTGACATACGTTGTGTTGTGTAACAAATGAGCAACGCGGCGAGTTTGAGCTCACGCGCACAACAGCAGCATCAACTGCAACTGCAACTACAACAACACGAGCACCAAAGGCGCCAATATCAGTATCGAAGCGAGCAAGATAACCATGCACACGTTGTTGTTGGTTCGTCGCAACGATTCGTCAGTTTTGAGCCAACGCATAATGTTATCAGCAAAGAACACGATATGTGTCGTTCGTCTTCGTCGACGGCGCCCTCGAGCACTGAGCCGGTGCCCGTGCAAGTGCAAGTGCAATTGCCACTGCAACATCGACAGCGACAACGATATCGACAGTGCACGACCATGGACACACACACAAGCAAGCCATCTATTCAAGTTAGTCAATCGATGTCGCAATTGAACTCGATGGCCCGAATATTGCCGACTCGCGGGCCCGGCGGCGGCGGCGGAGGTGCCGGCAACAGCAGCGTGCTACTGCTGCGACGCCCATCACGTCCTACGGGCCAACGAATGGTGGCCCCTCGACTCAGCTTGCTCGGTCGCGAAATGCACACAAAGAAACGAACCACGCGCAATGCACAATATACACGCTACCAAATGCGCTGTCGTTCGTTCCTCGAGCAACCGCGCACGTGTTTGGCCTATTCGTATCATTTTCTGTTGTAAGTGTTTGTCCACTAATGTAATGTGTTTCTCCATCTAGACGTCCTGCAACCGTACGTCGTGCACCTGTCCATCGAGTCAATCGAGAAATTTTTATTAACGTCGAGTACAAACAACTCGCACTCGTTAACATGAGCTAGCGAACGAACGAACGGTCATACGAACGAGCCCGGGACATATTTTTCTCGGCCCAAGCGTCCGTTAATTCACTCAACTCTCAAAGCTCGTCTCTAATTAACAAGCGAGCAGCACTGTTCTAATAATTGTCTCATTGATTGTCGTTGACCTGTCGTCTCGTGAACTAATTGAGTGTGTGTCTGTTTGTATCACATGCTCCATTGACCGTTGTCAAACAGTTGTCCATTGTCAGTGCTACGTTGTTGGCACAGGCAACAATGTGGCCATGCAACAATGCAATTGACATTGGACACCGTCTCAAGTGAATCATCATTATTTGTGTCACGTAGCGTTCGAGACATGTCTTTTTAGCTTATTTTTTCAACTTGTAAGATGGAGCTTTTAATTTTCTACTCTCTCACACACAACACACGACATACGACGTTTACAAACTGCTCAAAATGTGTGTGTGTGTGTGTGTGTGTGTGTGTGTGTGTGTGTGTCAATTGAGACAATTCAATTGAAACAATTTACGCTCAATTGACTATGAGCACTAGACTATTGATGAGCTAATGAATTATCAAAATTATATCCTTGTTTTAACTTTATTCCCAATTCTAATGATCGTTATTCGTTTTAATTGCCAACTTTTCTCATAAATCAAATCGGATCTCACGAACAGGTTCATAATGGTGTTCGCGTGCCTTGTGTTGAGCGTATTCGCTACAATTGACGAGTATGAGGCCGAGGCTTCGCGCGCTCTTTTTCATATGGTAAGTTTGCACCCATTCAAGAACTACCACCACTTGACTATTCTATTCATAATTGCGTTCAAAAATGAATAATCAATATCAATCAATGTGTGTGTGCATCATTCACGTTCAATAGGAAATAATTATGGTCAACTGGTTCACAATAGAATTTATCGTGCGATGTTGGTCGTCCGGTTGCCGATCTCGTTATCAAGGTTGGCTGGGCCGTTTGCGATTCATTCGGAGTCCATTTTGTGTGATCGGTGAGTCGCTTCTTCTTCTTTCAGCTCTCTCTCTCTCTCTCTCTCTAAAACAAAAACAGCTCTTAATATTCACATCATTGATACTAATCAATCGACCTCAAACTCGATATCCATGTTAAGATATTATGGTCATCTTGGCTTCTGCGGTGGTTTTATTAGCCGGCAGTTCGGGACAAATATTTGCTGCGTCCGCATTGCGTGGCCTACGTTTCTTTCAAATATTGCGTATGGTTCGAATGGATCGTCGCGGCGGCACATGGAAACTGCTCGGCTCTGTGGTATACGCCCATCGCCAGGAGCTCATTACGACAGTTTACATCGGTTTCTTGGGCCTCATATTCTCCTCTTTTCTCGTTTATTTGGCCGAGAAAGACATCAACGAAAAGTACAACAGTTTTGCCGACGCCCTCTGGTGGGGAGTGGTTAGTATTGTTGTGGTGTCCATTAATCACGACACTTTGTTTCGTTTCGTTTCTCATCGGGCACTCTCAAAAGTCCAATGATCAAAGCCAATGATAGATTTCGAATGATCGATTAATGCTCATCTCTTGTTTCTCATTCAATCTTGAACCCATTCATTCAGATTACACTTTGCACCGTCGGTTATGGTGACACAGTGCCCATCACTTGGTGTGGCAAAATCATTGCATCATGTTGTGCCTTGCTTGGGATATCATTTTTTGCACTTCCGGCCGTAAGTCCATACCTGATTCTATTCTATTCTGCATTTTTTCATCGATCGATCGAATGACTGATTGATTGATCGACGACTTAATCATTAACAACTGCTCATTGAGCAACCGCTTGTTGAATCAAAACAAATGTTTATGATGACAACCGATGTTTCACCAATTGATTTATTGACAGGGCATTTTGGGTAGCGGTTTTGCGCTCAAAGTGCAACAACAACAACGCCAAAAGCACATGATTCGTCGCCGCGTGCCAGCCGCCACATTGATTCAGAGTCTGTGGCGTTGTTATGCCGCCGATGAAGACTCATTGTCGACAGCCACCTGGAAAATCCATCAAGTTCAATTGGCTAGTCCAGCGTCTGGGTGAGTGCTCGCTCGTGTTGCTCATGTGTCGATACACACAGACACACACACACACACACACACACACACACACACACACACACACACA
>JAIFTH010000734.1:0-17713 GCA_019968535.1 Fragariocoptes setiger | reverse complement strand
CAAAACTAAGATCAGCCGCTGGTTCGCTGACATCAATATCTGCTCCAAGAGCAAGTCAAGTTGAAGTTGATATTGATGTTGATGTTGACGACTAAGATGATAATGATGAAGTGGTCATTAATGCTCGACATTTTATATCTGAATTAAACATAAGTGTAAAGAGAACTGTAACTATCTGTTGCTGGACGATGGGCCAACTTTTGATCTCGACGGAGCATGCGTTATGCATTGTATACTGTCAAGACAATGCGTGACAACGTTGAGCAACGGATCATCTGAGCCTGAGTACGAGTTTTGAAACACCATGTACGTGAGTATCAGAAAACGCACGTATTTGCAATGTAAAAAGTACATATGGTCCCACCAACTGTTCAATCTTTTAATGTCTATATCTCACTTACTATGAGTTTCTCACAAAAACGGCCTAGACCATCGTGCTCGTCGCCCTCGAATCAACAAGAAACAAACAAAAAATCTATAAAATCGTCTGGTCCAGATGTAATGGGAAACCCGCCCAGGTCCTTTAAATAAAAACAGCTACGACACACAACGCTCACTCTGATTCACTTTGTAGATTGATGTGATCGGTTCACTATTGAAGTTGAGCCCCACTACCTCGTAACACAGCCTCTATGGCAATACATTTTTGAATCTTTGAAACTTTTATTGAACAGATCTCATAACATGCACACTCACAGTGTCGACCTCTTGATCATCAAATGTGCTTTGATGTAAAAACCAACCACGTCTAAAGCCAACCAAGGGCCTTTTACTAAGAAATTCTTACTACTAACGATGAAAACTTGTCGACCATTGAGTTTATTTACATCAAAAATAACCACAATTCACAACAGATAATTTCTCATAATAATTACACTTGCTCGTGTGCAACATTGATTGACACTCTAGCGAGCAATTAATTGCACTAAAAATAATAAAAAAAATCTCCAACATTGCCAACTCAAGATTGTCAAAAATAATTATTTGCCGCCGTCGACTGTATAGATTTGTGTGAGTGCTTGTTGCCGGTGAGTGTAAGGCGCTCTGTTAGTGCGTTGGTGTGATTATTGCGAGCAGTACTATGTTCGGTATTCCCGGTAAGAGGTGATTTAACACTTAACAACGCGCTGCTATCGTTCGGTGTCACACAGGTAGAAGTGGCGTTGGCACCGGCAGCAATGCGTGCTTTAGCGGTGGCCACAGCACGACCATTGTGAGTATTGCGACGCATTTTGCCAGCCATAAGTCGCTTGCCGCACAACAGGCGCTGAAAGGCAACACGAAAATCTGGTGAGAATATTGTATAAATAATTGGATTGAGCATTGAGTTGGCGTACCCAAGCCACAATAGTAATGAGAACAAGAAACGTGGCGGTGTATAATCGAACAGTGGCATCACAAGGGCGTTGATGAAAAACGGAAGCCAGCACAAGACGAATGCTCCCGTAATTATGGCCAACGTATTGGCAGCCTTTTTTTCGCGACGTGACTCTACACTCTCTTGTTGTTGCTGGTGCTGTACAGTGGCTACATTTTGAGGTCCCGAAGAAATTTGTTTCTTACAATTGTTGCTATTGCTGTTATTATTTTTATTATTTTGAGCACGTTTGCCTCTTGTTTGCTGTTGCTTGGAACTCCGTTGCTGTCCAAGTTGAGAGATACTGTTTCGGTCGATCACTACTTTATCGTCTTTGTTCCTCTTATCTTGTTGTGTGGCAATTGTATCGAGCGCCTCAGGTGATTGCAATTGTTGACAATTGGCATGTGCAAATTTTTCCCCTTTTTCATCACCTACTTCTACTTTCCGGCCGGAATGTTGTTGCACCGCTACATCAGCCTCTGATAATGTACGGTCCTCTGCTGGCCTTACCATGGAAGACAGTTGATTAATTTGGCCCAACAACATTGAGTTGCTTGGCATTACGGAAGGCGTTGCCGTAGCCGCTTTCGTTGCCATCGCTGTAGTTGTAGCAGAAATAGCCGCTGGCAAAGCAGCCACCGATTTAGTGCCAGTGCCGAAGCCCCTAGTCACTACCATTGTATCCAATTTGACCACAGGTGACACAAGCGTGTTCTTGTTGATGTTGGTGGCACCGCTTTTAGCTGATGATGATGATGTCTCGTGAACGCTACCAGTGATGCTACTTGCAGTGCCTCGACGCACACCTGACTCCAAATCATCCATTGTCGATTCGTCCGCCTCATAGTCATCGTCATAATCGCTCGTTGTTATTGCTTCTCCATCCAGATAGTGACATTCTGTTGTCTTGCCACGGCTATTGTTGTCTATCTTACTATTGTTTGTGACGAAATTTTGCAGGTGACGCCACCATCGTCGTCCTGAATTAGATCGATCCCATAATCTAGCCTCATCGATTCGTTTATGTTGCTCATCATCGTTATCGTGATCTAATGTTGGCCTCCGAAACTCGGCTTGCTGGTTTATTGTTGTCACTGATGTCGCTGTTGTTGTTGTTACTGCCGTATTGTTAGACGCATCGAACGTGACCTGAACACTTGATTTATTATGTTTAACGGCACATGGCGCTCGCCGTGTCCCACTGACGTCATTTGCTGTTCCGTGTTGGCTCATCGTCGTCGTCGTCGGCGGCGCCGCCATGTCCAGATTTGTGTTCGCATCTATCAGCTGTTGCCTATTGCCATACTGTGTTGTTTGGTTGTCATTCTGTTTTTGTTGTCGCTGCTTCTGTTGTTGCTCGTGTGAATCCAAAACATAATATGATTCTTTTTTCTGACCACTGCCCTTATTATCTGTTAAAGTAATTTTATTGGTGTCGTGTGTGCTACAACCGGTGGTATTATTATGAAGGCACATATTATGATTGTTGTTGTTAAGCTTGTCACTATTTTTTATATTATCATTGTTATTGACAATAGCAATGACGCCAGTACCACCTGGCATCATTGCTATTGTTGTTGTTGTTGTTGTATTATGATTGCCGTTCATTCTATGGTTTTGGTTTGGATAGTTGTCTTCTATTAATTCTAGTCGTCTTTCCCTATTGTCATCTTTCATTTTACTATAATTACTATCAATAATAATAGCCTGCGTTGGCTTAGTAGATTCGAGCTCATTTACATATGTTCGTTGCTCGTTTCCAATCAAAATATCTGAGCAATCTTCCTGCCTGTCTGTTGGCTGTTTATCAATACCAGCAGTGTGGTTAACACTTGTGCATTTGTTGTTGACATCACGCGCGCATTCGTGCATGGAGCACCACATTTCTTCATGTTGGTCGATAGCGACGGCCTTGTTCTGTTGCTCACGTTGGGCATGCTGCTTGTATTGCTGCTGATGCGATGGCCGAACAAAGATATTGGCTCCATGAGTGCTAGTAATGTGCGTGGGCGTTAGCGTACCATTGTCGGCGACGGACAGATCATTAGCGGCTGATCCGACTATCATGTCGAAAGATGCCACATACGCATACATCGAATTAGATGATGATGATGACAGCGGGGCAGAAAAACGGCTTGTTATTTCATTGACATTTGGACAAAAATTGATCTAGACATAAAGAAATAATCTATATCATTGGAGTGCTCATTGCTTACTGCTCTCATTGACTACTACTTACCCGATGTTTCTGATAATGCTTGAGTGGTTGGCGAGACGGGTGCATCACGTTCGAACGGACTTCGAGGCACACTGGTGGTGGAATATGATTGGCCTGATAGGCGCGATGTTAGATCGGCCGGTCGGTTGATAGGGGTGGCATTGCTTGCCTTATTGGGTGAAATTTGTAAACTTTGACTCGTGGCTGTTGTCAAGTTGGCACCGCATGGCGACGATCCCGAGGACCACGATGACGACGGATGTTTGAGCGATATTTTCACCTTATTGCCAGGCTTGTGACGGATGCTCTTACGTGCCACCTACAATACAATCCATTGGCATATCCCATTGGCACACCAACCGAATGAGAAATTTCAATGAGCATCGAAATGAACAAATATTTACATTTTTATTATTAATATTATTATCATCATAGCGAGTATATCTTATTCTTATTCTCAAATTATCCCATCGAGTATTATTATTATTCAATGTGTGAACCTCTGTAACGATATGCTGCGATTCACAATTTTATATCTAGTTGAAAGTCATTGTCAAAATTCGTGCCTTGAGGCGTATTTGATTCTACACTATGAAAATCTCCAATAAATTTTTGCCTCTCAGCAAACAACCCGTTGATCAGTGCAAGCATTACTTATCATGGACACAGTTCGAAGAAGGATTGCGCGCCAGTAACTGGAAAAATCTGGCAAAATTATCCATCAATTTTAGCGTTGCTTGATAATCGCTATTGTTGTACAGTCAAGTATTTGTGCGACACAACAAGGAATTACAACAGCGATATCGGGGCATATCAAGTCTGGCAATCAGGGCAACTGCAACGTACGACGACCAAGGAGCAAGATGAATCGAGCTCGGATTTGTATCGTATTTTTACAGAGAGAACAGAACGATAGTGACACGTTAAAGCCAGTGACCAGATTAGATTGAATAAAAAAATCTTATTATGAGCACAATGAACCAAATGATAAACAAACGAGGAGCAGATTTGGCGCGAGCGTCACCATACCATGTAGTGACGTGTTGGCACCGCGCTGCACGATTGGCCAGCTACTTGCAAGAAACTGGCGGGTGGAATCTAACACGCTAGCAAGTGAGTACAAGTATGTCCCATCATTATCATATGAGAGACTAAAGACATATAAAGGCCTCACACATCTGGCGCATGTAGCCTTACATAGGCTTTGGCTTTGACTTCAGTTTCAGCCTTGGCTTCCACCCTCGCCTTAGCTTCAGCTTTGGCCACTAAGCTTAGTTTGCTTTGATTCGGTTTAGTTCACTTTGACCTTACTTAGCTTAACTTAGCTCTGTTTGGTCTGGTTGACATCGAATATGTTTCGCAGCGCACAAACACCATCAACGGTGGAGCTCATTGGTTGGCAATCACTACATTCGATTTGACTATACAGCAGCGACAACAGCAGCCGGAAAAGTGAGGCCAGCCTAATGCAAGCGTGAGACTGAGTAATTACGCCAGTGACTGTTATCCGAAGTTATCCTCTCATCTTTACAGGAGCTATATATCGGAGAGCGTCCTTTCTTTGTCGCTTCTTAGCTCTGTATTTACTATGTATGATTATGTCAAGCTGACAATATAAGTATGCACGTGAAACTTTGAGATTTTTTGACTCTCAGTGCTCAGTGAGTGTGAGATGTGTGTATGGCACCCACCAACAAACGCCCAACGTATCCTCAACAAAGACAAAGTGTTGTAAGACAGTAACGTAATGGACCATCGAATCATATCGTCAGTCCTCCTAACTAACATTGAACGCCTAAAGCTGCTCTAGACGCCCCGTGAGCTGCAGTCTAGCTCATAAGAATAGAAAAGAACGAATCGAATAGATGTGTGTGCTTGCTAGTGTGAGTTACACAGTTCCATCGATCAAAGTCATCAGCAAAACATCTCGAGCGTCATTAAGCGAGACATCAGAATGGGCTAATCTAACGTGCATGGGGTGCCACAATAAGCAGGCACCAGCTGGCCATGACTTGAGCAAGCAATTGACAAATCTGTACGCTTAACATTGACTGACTCACTAGCTGGCTAATATGTTGTGACTAGCCAACAGACAGTGGCTGGTCACATTCACGACTAATTTGACACCGACCACGGACCAAGAGCGCCTTTTGGCACATTCTTTTGAACAAAACGATGAACTCGACAAGCTTTGAAATGGACATGCAAGTAGCCAACTAGCTTGACCAATCGACTTAGCTAACCATTGGTCAACTTTGAGAAGTTTTGCAACTTAGGATTGTCCAACCAACGCATAGATCGTATGCAGATGATTGAATTGATAACTAATGGCTTTCATGCTGTCTCTGTTTTTGTAGCCATGAAATTATGTCGTTATGTTAGCCACTGTTCAATAATGGTGACTACTATACATACTCTTGAATGTATGAGTGTGATGTCATAGCCTGTGGGCCTCACTCACGCCCGGCACCAAGCGAGACGGCCAACGCCAAGCTAGTGAACATAGTGTAAAATTCAATGACACTTTAGTTTTCGTTGACACGCTGCATGTGTGTGAATGCATTCGTGAGAGTGAGCTTACGAGAATTCGAGTGTCCGAGGGCACAATAAGTTCAACGACAAGAGCAACAACAACAATAACAGTTCAACTACATAACGTACACACCAAATTGATTCATCGATGTGCTAGCGAACTAACATCGCCGATGGGCATGTCACACGCACTCACACAACATGCAACAACGATTGCACTTTGTAGGAGATATCATCATCATCATCGGTTTGCTAGTGGTCATCACGTGCCAGAGTTTGTTGCATGGTCTAATCGTCGTGGTGGTCGTCGTCGCAGTTGTTGTAACATGGCTGCTTGAGTTTAGACCGTTTTCATCCCAACGAACACTTCATGCTTATTACTGGTTGTAGTGGGGCCAGCAATAGCAAGCGACACTCTTCACAGTCACGTGAACAGCCGTACGCACTCTGTTGCAGCTGTTCATGAACTGCGCTCCCTTTGCTCGAACTGCATCTATCACATATGTATATGCATGTATAGCGCATGAGATAGCATTACCACGTACGGCGATTCCACACATTGATGTTCTCAATAGTCGACGGGTCTTTAGTCTGAATCGATTCTCTCTCTCTCTCTCTCGGAAACGAACGAATGGTAATCAAAAGCCGCCACTTGAGCACACTCGATATTGGATCCTTCCGATTGTCTCTGTTTTGGGACCAATCAAAAGGCTCACTCTAGTGGTGGCTCTGGTGGTTGCACGCACGCACGCGGTATTGTTAGTGATCGTGAGGCCTAAGCTCGAATGGGACGAAGGAAATAAGGAATTCGAGGAGGAGTCAATCGTGTGGCGACGCACATGACTCGATGCTTATGGCTGCATTTGACAGCCAAGCTGCATCGAGCAAGTTCGCAATTCAGCTCACGAGTCGAATTGCACTATTGGCTGGCGTTAGTATTTGGCCCTGTTCGTATTACTTGGCAACATGGGAACATGTTGTGAATCACAACTTGAGATCTCACTTCGATTACGAAACACCGCACTTTAGCTTGCCCATCATGCATTGCGTTTGTGAACAATGTGCGAGTTGGCTAGCTCATGAACACGCACAACAGGATGATCAACAGCGAGCAAAATGTTTGCCTAGCTTCTTGTGTTGTCTTGTCCCGTGAACTCGATACTACTATTCGATTGGCACACACAGACGTACGATTGCATCAGCGACGATTGTTTATTACATTGACTTTTCATTCTAAACGTCTGCTAATGTTGTTGTTTTTGGTCTCGTGTGAGCACTATTGTTGTTGTTGTTGTTATGGTTGCTATTACTTGTTGTCATGCCATTGTGTGCAAGCGACTCGACTAACCACTTCAGACGTTTAAAATCAGTAGAAAGTTCAAGTAGTTTATATCAATTTTCAACATTCGTACTCTCAAGTCAAGTCGAGGCGTCAGTGCGAGGAAACTATTGTCAAGACACTTGACAACAGTGCACACACTCACGCACGCACGCACTCATACAGGTAAGAGTCAAGACGAACAGGATGAGCGATCTGGAGACACGTTTGCCCGAAACAACAAACACGTAGAGCGACACGCACGGCTCTTGTAAGGACAGTGATCGATGAGCACAATCGTACCTACTCGATCGTTATGCCTCGATAGACAACTGCTGGATACGCGTCCAACGGCTTTATGGACGCTAGCTTGATAACTCGACTCTATGCTGTTGCTGCTGCTGGTAGCAAAATAGTAGACAGTGCTAGTGGTGTGTCAATGCTCGCTTGTGACACTTGCCATTATACGGCCATTGTGCGTCGCGTGACACCATTTTACACCTTATTCATCATCTCTCATGTTGTCAACTTATTATTCTGCGGCACAACAATTCAACTCACAGAGCATTAGTTTCGCCGTCAAACCAAACTCGCCGTAAGCAAGCTAAACTCGCCTTGCTAAGCTCGCCAGCCTGCTTGCTTGGTGTGAAATCGAGCAAAACTGCTGAAAATATTCGTTATGGCAAGCCGCTTTCATTGTGCTGATGCCGGCTCATCTCCCCTCCAGTACCATAGCTTGAACTGATGAAATAAGCTCCAGCAGTTCAAGTCAGTTTTGTGAATAGCTGAGTAGCTGAATAGAAAGTGAATGAAACATATTTAGCGGGTACTAATATGCATTTGTGCACGATAACCATGCAGCAGGACTAAGCAGGCCACAACAGACTAAGAAGACAGACAGAGAGCAACAACAATAGAGCACTAATAAGAAAAACAATGTCACACAATTGGTTGTGAAACATACAGTCCATAGTTATTGTCACTGTGCATAGATACATTGTAGTCTTATCAAATTGATTCTCGGCAACATTACGTCGAATCGGAATCGGAATCGGAATCGGAATCGGATCGCATCGTATCGCATTGATGCGGACGTTACGGCAAACATTATAGGCATAAAGGCAACATAAACATGACCGAGACATTTCTTTAATTTATGTGTAACAGACAGAACAAGAAACTTGATATTATCAGTGCAAAATTAATTGGACTGTCGTGTGCGTGACATGCGCACAAAAACAATGATGAATCATATTGTGTGTTGCATCATTTCATTTACTCAACAGTCAGGCAGTCAGGCAGACAGACAGACAGCTAACCAACAGCAGCAAAAACAAATGGGTATATCCAATCATGAGCACACACAAAGTATATTCTTAGTTTGCGCCGTACTTAATATACGTAGTGGTTACGATTGTTTGAAAACTTTGAGTTAAGTGAGTGCTAGCAAACTCAACTCAACTCTACGATACGCAGTCGAGTAATATTGAATTGAAGAGGACGTAATTTGTCAGCGGCGTTGAGCTTCTGTCGAGTTGCTGTCAGTATCTTATTTTAAAGGCACACTGACTTTTAGACAGCAAGGCACTTTTTGTATGCGTCGCAAGTTTTGAATGAATTATGACGTCTGCTGGTCAAAACATCAAGTGACTGAATGGACGAACAAACGGACAAGTGTACAAGCAAGTGCTGTCTTTTGTAGCCATCAACATTAGCTGTCATACAATTGCGACGGTATCCAACAACTGACTGTCTTCTGTAAAGCTGTCAGTGGTTGGACCTGTCAAGTGGTCGAGCGCTGGCCTGATGACGTTGGCCACATGTGCGTGTGTGTCTGGCCTCTTCTCTTGTTTGTGCCAATCGCTCAGGACTGCAACTGCAATGAGTGTGAGTGCATTGAAATCCGCGCACAATTCTCAAATGCAAATTGTTTGCAAAATTAATCCATCCAAACCTCACAGGCTGTTTCATTGTTTGCTGTTTGCTGTTTGCTCTTCACTATTGACTGTGCGTTTGTGTGTCCGGAAGTTTTGGACACTCACTGACACTCTTTGAATATGTGTGGCCTTTATTCACGACAGCGACAAACACGCGCACATTTGAACATACATTCGTCGCGGGCGTTCGTGAAGTACGAATGCAAACGCAAACGAAAACGCGTACGTGAAGTTTATTGTGTGCGTGTGCGTGTTTGTGAGCTCGTCAATCACTTGACGAAAGCCGAACGAGCTGGATCGAATCAAGTACAGATCGATAGTGCGAGATTGTGTGTTACGATAAAGCACCAGTCGCTGAGCTCATGCGAGAAGAGAACTTGAACTTTCCGAGAGGTCGCTAACCACGAACGAACGAACGAACGAACGGACAGACGGACAGACGGACAGACGGACAGACGGAAGGATGTACTAGAGAACTAGCGAGGCCTGCTCGAGACGCGCTCTGAATATCACTAGTGAGTGAGTGAGCGAGCGAGCAAGCAAGCTAACGAGACGAACGCGAGGGCAAGCGACAAGTTTTAGCGCCAAGCAAAAGTGTTCATGTTCGACAACTACCCGGCAGATTGTTAACTACAAGTGCTGTGCAATTTCCAGTAAGCCAGAGTGATGGTAGTTGTTGTTGTTGTCGAAATAATCACGTGTGAGCACACGAGCAGTCGGCCTAGAACGAAACTTTATTGAGCAGCAGTAGCTGTTGGTTGGTGGTGCTGCACACTACTCACTCCTCACTCCTCTGCTCTCCACTTCACTTGACTTGATTTCACACACGTAAACAAGGAAACCAGGCTTAACATGAACAACTGCTGCCAACATGAAGCAAGTTGCTTATATGAAGCTCGAAGCATCCTCGAGCTTACGGCAAGCGTCAACGGCATGAATATGCACATGCGATCTCTCCGATCACGTCCAGCAAGCAAAACGCTCGATATCGAGTCAACGGAATTTTTCACCACCTCTTGCTTCTCCATTGATCAGCCGGCCTCCTGTCTCGCGTGCGGCTTCATCCAGTCTGCCTGTCTGTCTGTTTGTTTGTTTGTCGAAAGTTGGGACTCCATTTCTTGCTCAATCTTTTGCAGCGCACTCGTCAACTTCCAAAGACTGTGTGTCCGACATTTGACAGGAAACAGCAAACAGCAGGCCGAAGGCCACGCAGAGACGTGTGCCACTTGTTTTTTTGTCGGTTCGCTCGCTCCTGCACGAGTTATTTCGCTGGCTTGGCTCGGCGAACTTGTGGCAATGTTCGGCATATAATATCTAACGAAAGCTTCGATTTAATGTATGTGCGTTCACATGATGTTATCGACAGCAGTAATAGCAACAGCAGCAGTGATAACAACTAAGCATAAGCAACGGCAAACGAAATCAATGCACACGAGAACAAAATTTATGCTGCGAGCTACGTCAATTGACCTTCTACTCGATCGACGAAACGAAAGACGACGACGTCACTCAACGACGAATCTATCTCGAACAATCTTCTCAATAGCCAACTAGCCAGATAGTAGCTTGAACAGCGACAGCATCAGCTTCAGTGCCACAAGGAGCAAACTTGAGCCGGAAGTAAATAATATTAATAAACGTGTACGTGTTTGACTGGCGATTAGTGTGTTTGACAACAGGAGCTTAGCTCTAATAGTCGAAATATGACAGCAAGAAGCTTGCCAGTTGCTAGAAGCGCACGAGCAGTTAAGCTAACAACAACTTAGCGTCTAAGAATATCGATAAATCTATTGCCGCGATCCGATGGCCCCATTCAACGTGAACGTGAATGTGAATGTGAATGTGAATGTGAATGTGAATGTAAATGTAAATGTTGACGTTGACATTATATGTTGACCAATCGAGCAGATTTAATCGACCAAGCTCGCAATCAAGTGATCGGGCTGGTGGTGCTATGCATGCGCAACTCTGTCATGACTCACGACTCACGACCTACGACCAACAGCAAGGAACGTGTGCAATCAAGAGCGGTGTGTGCAAAAAGTTCCACTGCACTGACTTCATTCGACTCGACTGACTTCACGAAAACATCCTCGGTGGCCTTTGTGAGTCAGAAATTCTGACAAAACACATATACATTGAGAATAGCAGAAACGATTCTTACGTTGACTCTTGCTTGCTTGCTATTTGCTTCCACTCAGGACGAATAGACAGTGTACTTGACACAGCGTCAGCGGCAGCAGCAGTAACAACAATACCATGATGCAATTCAATCCGTCAGTGCACTGAGCGCATCTTTGATCAGCCACAATTCGAACGAGTGCTTGATATGATACGCATGGTGCGTTTCGAGTGCACTAGAATTTGTTTGCGAGTGTGTGTGTGCTTGCGTATGGACCAAGTCCTGCTAGCTCCTGCTTCTTGGTTATGGGCGCCGAACAACGAACAAATGGTCGAGCAAACAAACGACACAAGCCAAAGCAGCAGACAAACGTGTAAGCACTTTGAGAACATAAAAAGTCAAGATGCGATGGTGCTCAACGCAACCACTTTAATGGCCCGTCCATGAGCCGATGAGATAGAGGGCGAGTGTCAGTTACAATAGCGATGATAGTCTTGCTCGTTCTTTTTGTTTGCTTGATTTAGCTTCTCTCTTAGCTTCTGGCCAACTACGGGCTGTCTATCTACCACCAGTGGCTGGCCAGTGACCAACATATGGGCCAGCATTCGAATTTAAACTTTGGCCAACATTGGACATAGCGCAACAAGAGCTGCACATAGAGTAGGAAGCTAGTGTGCGTGTTGTGTGTCACAGAATAAAATAAAATAAAACTCAAGCGTGAACATTCTCATTCTGTACAATTTGGTATGACGCGTAACTCATATTAGTGTTAGTGTTAGCATTAGTGTGAGAGTGAGTGACTGAGTGTGCTTTGAGTGTGTGGCCCCTCAATGGTGTGAACCTAATGGCACGTTACACTGGGTGCGATGCGATGCGTTGCATTGCAATTGTGCAATCTTGCACACTTGTCATGTCAATGCGCTCTCTCGCTCTCTTGTTTGCGGACAAAGTGTTATCGTTGCTGTTGTGTGATCATTGCAAATGAAACTCAAACTAAAGCAAGAGCTAAAGCTAAAGCTAAGACTCGAAAACTTGAGCTAAAATTGAAGCTCGAGTGGAAGCTGAAATTGCATTGGTATAGTTTGAGCAGGAGCAATAGTTAGAGTGTGTCGCGTGCCGGTCACAAATTTTGAATTGTGCCCATCAAACGGCGCTCTCGGCGACATTAAACTTGTAAATAACTTGCCACCACATAATAGCGGCAATACTGTGGCGAGCCTCGCATTGCTGGCCGATGTTGGTCAGCTTGCATGGTCAACTAGCACTAGAGAATATTGGTAGCACTGAAAAAGCCTGCAATAACTGGGTGTGGTATGCAAGCCAGCAACTGGGCAAATCAGCAACTCCGAGCACTCTGACAATCGATGAGTGTGACGACCTTGCTAGCTCGCCAAGCTGCGTGCGCGAGTGCCTGAGGATTGAGATGCAATCATCGAACTACACGGAGCCTCATATACTACGCACTCAATCGTGTCAATCGGTGACAATCTCAATCGAGGAAATCCGACGACCAAGCATGGAACTGTTTTTGTTCTCTTCCTTTTTTCATTCATACAGCAGTTGAACATTCGCTACTCACTCACTTAGGTGAGCAGCAAGTTAGAAAGCAGCAGCAAATGTAGCCAGTCAACGAGCTCGTAGGCAACGCAATGACTGCGAACGAACGAACGATCGACGACGAACGGTCAAACGAGCCAAGCTGAATTGCAAGCTCGCTCACACTCCAACTCAAATTCCAATGTCAGTGCTTTGTCTCAGCTCAACACAACTTGCTCCAGCTTAGCTGGTGAAGGCTTGTTGGCTACTGACAATACTGCGTTGTTATGCTCATCAGAAGTGCACACGTGCAATAACATGTGCGCGCGCGTACAACACGTGTGCGTGCCAGGGTGTTTCGAGCGTACATTGGCAAGTGTGTTTCACAAACTACAAGTGTTCTACAGAGTCCAAGTTTGTTGTGGCCGATGTCGTTGTTGTTGCTACTTCTGTTGCTTCTGCTGCTTCTGCTTCTGCTGCTCCTGATCGAGGATTTAGAGCAGTAACGGCTATGCTAGAATAAAATAGTGCAATGACAAAATCTCCGAATACAAAATCTAGACGCGTCTTTATTGTTGTTGTTATTACGCTCGTAGTCCGTTCGTTGGTTTGCTCCGGCTTCTCTTCTACCGAGTGCTGCAGCAAACAAATGCAACTCAAATACTCAACGACAGCTTTACGTGGAAACGATGAAAGATTGTTGCACACCAACCACCTTCAATTCGATCTTGGTTGCTCTATCAACGAAACAACAAACAGAGATTGAGATTGTGAGATTGGGCTTTACTTTTTTCTAAGTTATTCTTGTTGTTGAGAGTCTGATTTCATTCGACACGAATGGAGTTTCTTCTTTTTCTTCTTCCTGCCAGCATACTTCTGAACGTAACGCGATAACTTGCAATAGACAGAAGTATTATTATTTTTTTCTTGAAAAATCTTGCAAGAAAGTCTGTGTGTTTAGCTTGTATGATTTAGTACTTGATACATTGTTTGGAGATGCTAGAAGAACCGAAACTAATTTTAGCAGCGGGCTAAAGGTCATAGTTGCAATTTTTCCCAAAATCTTGCCATGATGCTAGTGCAAGAGTGATATATATTTGCTCTCAATGTTCAAGTCAAAACACTGTAAGCGAGAGACCTATGTATTTCTGTTTGCGAAAACTAGAATGTTTTATTCACGTATCGGGCAAGAAATGCCGTTGCCTTACAAGGGGTTTCGCTTTGCAGGCAGACCATGGTCTTTGTGGTTGTTGTAGTTGCTCATGATGTTTTAGACCCGCATATTTGGCTTTGACTCTTGCAGAGAAAAAAAGAAAGAGTGGCCAACTATGGCCAGCCATGATGATTTTTAGGAACTAAAATAAGAACTAAAAATAGATTCTAGTAGTAACTCAAGCAGAACATGCAGTGAAAGTCAGCAACTTTATGTGGGTGGGCAAAAACAGTACAGGTTGTGATAATAATGACTTGACGGAACGCGACTCGTCAAGTGTTGACAGATCAACATTGGGAGCCGATATTTTGAGTCCTCCGTGAGCAAGAGAGAGAGAGAGAGAGAGGGAGCGGCAATGAGAGCTCCTAAAGAGTCAAGTGCGCCCATACACTACTCTCTTCGAATCAAACAATATCCATCGCATCTTTAGAACATAAGAACGAACGAACAAATGAATTGGTGACTGACACTTGGCGAGTGATCGGCCCCGAACACACGGTCATGAACACACATGCCAAGCAAGTGACGATAATACGACATATGAGATACGGCACCCATTGAAGTGGTCATTGAGACACCAAGTATGAGTGCGAGTGCGAGTGCGAGTTGGCAAGTTGGATTGCCACACGTTCGTTCGCTCGCAGTGGAACGACGAGTGTTGCTCGAACGTGCTTCAACATTGCATTGGATTGTGTTCGACTTTCTCGTGCACGTGTGACGATCGTACGAGTGTATGTGTGTATGAAACGAGCAATTCAAGAGACGAGCCAGCCCACCAACCAACGACTGGCTATCCAACTCAACAGAATCAATTCGTCCAATGACTGAGGCCAGCCAACCGAGTCGGAATGAAGCTCCTCAGCAACGACACGATGACCAAGCCAGCTTTCAATAGCTGTGCGTGTGTGTTTTATACTGACGAGCAGCAACAACTAGAGCCTCAGTTCGAGGTCGAATCTGGAGAGTTAGAGTTGAGGATAGAGCTATAGCTAAGGCTGAAGCTAAAGCGAGCCACACTGACTGTCATAGTAGTAAGAGCAATAGCAATGATAGTAATAGTAATGAAGTCACTTACACGTTGCGGTGCGCTCCTTCCTCTCGCCCTTGCTCTTCTCCTCCTCCTTCTCATTCTCATTTCCACTCTCTTGTTGTCCCTCGATTGGCAGGCACACAATCCTGGCTGGTGCTAGCACGTGCTCAAGCTCAAGCTAGAACACGAGCTTTAGTGCCAGCTGCGAGCTCACTGTGTGCTACGACAATACGATTCTCTTAGCCGCTCAGTAGTGAATGAATATAATAGTGAGTCAGCACCCACAGTTCAAAAGCAAGTGCAAAGTCAAAGGCTTGTGTGTGTGCATGAGTGAATGAAAGATCGAGTACGTTGTGCCCAATGGGAGAATAGGACCAGCTCGAAGAGATAGAAGGAGAAAGTTGAATAGAATGGCCATTCGAGGTCAGGCCAACTGCGACAACAGGGCGATATTGTTCGCCATTCGTCCGTGCGTCCGTCAGTTTGTCAATCGCGTGCGTACGGCGAACAAGTGCCACGGACTCACGGCTTGACCTCATCGAGTTGCTGCCCGCACACATAGAGCCTCAAGCTAGGAATGAGGCAGCTAGGACTGCTGAGGTCCAAGCTGCCAGGCGGTATATCGCACTGAAATTGTGCTATTGTGATTGTGAGAACATCACAATCACAATCAGTGGACACACGCGCACACAGACAGACAGACAGACAGACAGACGAGCAGTGAAAGTGAACGTGAGAATGGAAGTGGAAGCGAAAGCGAAAGAGAAGGCCAAAGTGTGTGAGCAAGTGCCTAATTGAATGAATCTGCTCGAGCAGGCGTGACTGTGTGGTGTAGAAGCAGTAGTAAGTGCAACACATAACAACACGCTACGTAACTTTCACAGTAATGTAGCGTAACGTTGCGCTATGTCATGTCATAGCACGACACGACACAACACGTCACGCCAGGCCATGCCGCGCCGCGCCATGTCACGTCACATCAAGTCACGTCATGTTGTGTGCTATGTCGTGCCGTGTCGTGTTATACCACGCGATGCAATGTTGTGCTTGCTGCCAACTGACCCGTGTCTATTACTGATCGTCATCGTGTCGTCTGTCGTTCGTGTGTGGTCTGTCGTTTCTGTTCGTTGTAATAGTCGTAATATCGTATGATGCCACTCACTACACTATATGATGGTGTCACCATGTGATTGTTGTTGTACACTGAATGTGAATGTGACAGAATTGAACAGTTGATACACTGTCATTCACTTGTCAATAAACTGTGTTCATTGACAACAATATTAGCCAGCATAGCGTTTTTCATTGATCACACAGTGCGGTCAGCAACACGCGCTCTACACACGTGCTAGCGCGTACAACATTCAGTGCGTGCATGCGTGTCAGCAGCAGACAACATTTTCAGCAGCAACATTATTCATCAGCTTATGTTGACAATCCCTTCTGTCATTCAAATGCCCCAGAATAGAAATACATAGAAACGACAGTGCCAGAAATAAATAAACGACGCTTGCATTATGAAAATGTAAGTGTGTGACTTACCTGAAATATGCGCCAATAATAGATCAATATAAACACTAGCGGAGCGTAAAAGGTGGCACAAGTGGCAAACACTTGATAGCCGATGTCTTGCGACACAAGGCATCGTTTTTCGTAATTGATTCGGTGCTCGAATTCGGCGTCCTTCCAACCGAATGCGGGCGCCAACGACACCACGGCGGCCACCAGCCACACAGCCGCGATCATCAACAATATACGATGACCGTTTCGTTGGCACCGGATGTAATCGACGCGCGTCACGGCCCAATATCTATCGAGCGCAATAGCGAGCAGGTGTAATATGGACGCTACGATGAGATAGTGAGGTAGTGCGGCAAAAGTGTAGGACGTGAGACATGGAACAGTGCGTGTGTGTGTGTGTCAGTGTTAAAAGATAAAAACAAAAGAAGATTATTTAGAAATTGAACTTGACCAGATTGAACGAGCACAGATGATGGAGTCAAGAAGTAGGTAAACAGCAGCTCACCTGTGCAGCACAACACGTCGGCTGATGTCCAAATGTCGCACAGCAGCGCGCCCATCGTCCATTGGTCGACAATTTCGTAGATAGCGCCAAGTGGCATCACGAGACACGCAACGAGCAAGTCGGCAATGGCCAACGACAGCACCAGATAATTGCCGACGGCCGAGCGCAGATTGCGCTCCATTAAAATCGATAATATAACAAACAAGTTGCCTATAATTGTTGACAATATTAGCAACACTAAAATGGTGCTCAGTAGAACAACAGTGAGGGTGGTTTTCTGCTGTGGCTGTTGGTGTGGATTGGTTGCAGTCAAGTGTAGTGCCGTCGCGTCGGCGTCTCCTTCAGATGCTGACGATGTCGATGTGCTATCGTTGTGTTGAGCAGCCAATGATGTCGTCATTGAGCTGCTGCTGCTGCTGCT
>JAIFTH010000733.1:0-17740 GCA_019968535.1 Fragariocoptes setiger | reverse complement strand
GTGTGTGTGTGTGTGTGTGTGTGTGTGTGTGTGTGTGTGTGTGTGTGTGTGCAATAGTCAAAAAGCTGGCTATGATTCACACATGCTACACATAACTCTATTCATGATAATTGGCTGTTACATTAATTTAAAAATTTGATTGTAACATCGAGTGCCAGTCGATGTGAGAACGAGTGAGCTGTCGACCGATCGAGCAAGTTGTTGTTGGCGTTGCTGTTGCTGTTTCTGTTTTGCAACTCAAAGCTCTATGTTTTGTGAGCACAACAACACGAGTTTAGTCGTTAGCTCGAGTTCGACTATGCTCGCAAGCTTACTTTTGATAGCTAGCTTGGAGCCAAACGAACGGCAAGCGAGCCGACGCGAGCAACATGAGGCCCCGCGCCTCACTCGCTCGCTGCACTGACTCTTTAGCATGTGTCTCATATTGCTCACTCGTGACGCACGAATAGATACGTACATACACGCAAAAGGATTCAACAACATAAAAAGCCAACATTTTGGGTTGTCGATCAAGAGACAGCGACGAATAATTTTAGCAAGCAAGCGAACAAACAATTTTTTTTCTCTCTCAGTTATTGGCGAGTGCGACTCTACTTTTCTACTATCAAACCAAAGCAACCCAGTATCAAAGCCAGGACGTACAGAAGTAATGTTAGTAGTTGTTGCTGTTTTTGCATGTTGTGAGCGTGCATGAGCTTCATCGAGCATGTTGGGCTCATGAGATTGCCAGCTGACAACGAGCTGAGCTGATAAATGCGATCACCAACATGTCGAGATAGTCAATGTGTATGAACCTCTACAGCACCAAGTTCGTTAATAGGCAAAACAATAATATTAATAATGATAGTGGCCTCGTCGTCGAATTTAATTGCGCCAAGTTTGGCCGCTCAATAATGAATCGAAATGAGCAAATTGATAGGCAAATTGTATGTGGTATGGTGATGATGGCCTTGACACACGACGTACGACGCACGACGCACGACGCATTACGTTACACACCGACAACGATAACAAGTACCGGCACACATCTAGCCGCTCGAATATAAAACAATGTGTAGAAAACGAAATAAAACAAGAAGAACAAGCATAAAGAAAGAAAGAGCAAGAAAGAACAAGTTGCAGCGGAAAGTGCACTTTGTTGTTTATTTTCCACTTTGTTGTATTTTGCAGGTTCCATTGAAGAAGCTGGCGTCATTGAAATGGATTGCATTGGATTGGATTGAATTGAATTGAATTATCGCCAGCACTGAAGCTTTCAAGGAAACTTTGCTTTGCTAAACTACGCTCTGTTCTTCTCTCTGCTTTTTAGCTTCTCCTTTTCGCTCGAAGGGAAGCTTCCTTTCGAGCTTTAGCTTTAGCTCTAGCCCTAGCCCTAGCTTGGCTTGCATGTTATATCAAACAATTGAGCTGACAACTGTAGAGAACTCACTACTAGCCATCTCGCTAGCGATAACGATGAACAGAGATGATTGAGCGAACAGAGTCAGTGAAGAGAATGATGAAGCCGGTGAGTTAGCCAAGCAAATAATTTGTAAAGAAAGAGCTAGCCATAGAGTCAAAGAGCTGAGTGAGCAACAAGCGCCAAAATTGAGCAGTTGCTTTTTTACTTAGAAGAGTTTTTTATTTAGACACACACTACCACACATACTTTCTCAACGTTCGAGTCGTGGCCGTCGTGCACTTGTTGGCGTACAAACGTGGATCTACGTGCACTTGTGTCAGTTGATGTGCGTGCTTGTGTTCTTGTGCACAAATCTATAATTTATAAATTATAATTTGAATTTGAGTGGCATATTTTCTTCACTTCTTGGACTAACTCTTCATATTTGCACTTACACACACAGCTACAAATTCATGAGCACCTTATAATTTACATATAATTCACATTCACTTGCTCTTTCAAAGCATTCACATTCACCGGGCACTCAGCGGAATCACAGCACCATCAACAACAACAGCCACAGACACAGCCACAACAAGCACCACTCAATCAACTCATGCAATTTCTTTCTTTCTTTCTTTCTCTTCGTTCGTAGCTCACTCGCTAAGCTAGCTCATTCGCTCACTATACTTGTTTGTGAGTGAGTGCGTGTGTGTGTGTGTGTGTGTGTGTCAGGTCTGCATTATGTAAGTCTATTTGTCGTGGCAGAACTGTATCGTAGATAACTGCGTCAGTTTGCACAACTGCACACAGACTGCTCAACTGTAAATAATCAAATAGTCCATTGGTCGATGATCGTATGCTAGATGGCAAACGAAACGCGTGATATATGAGACATGTCGATGTCGATGTTACGTCACGAACGCAGCTAAAGACAAGTTAAAAGCAACAGGCGTCGTCTAAATAAATAAACATTGTCGCTGTTGTTGCTGTGGTCGGTGCCGCTGCAGCTCGCTTGCCGTGCCATTACCTTGTTGCTGAGCAGATGTGCATGTTGATCACTCACAACATTTGTTCGTGTTTCAACCAGCGATTGTTGTTAACCGCACAATGTTAGAAGTTGTACCTTATAAGCTACAACAATGTTTAGATGGCATGGCTCACGCTGTCGCAATTGCATTGCACGTTGTCGCATTTAGACAACGAATAGAGCGATAAAGCGAACGGAATGGCATTGATAAACTCGACTCTATGATCTACTGACGACGCTCTATGATTAGCTGAACAAATGATCGAGTGGCGAACGAGCAATCGCATGTTTTTATCATGTACACTTCGAACTGTGTGTGCTATTATTATTATTGTTGTTGCTATTTCTACGTTAATTTTCTACAACAATCTATTGCCATGTTGCTCTACGATCCAACGTAGGCCAACGAGACATAGAACAAGTTACAGCTAATAGACAGCGAGCTAAGCTTTGCTTGTTTTGTGGACGACACAAGAATGTCTAGACAGCACATAAGAATGTCATTGAACATACATTGGACAAGATGTCGATTGTGTTTGATGATGTGGCTGTTTTCGAGCTTGTGCTCATAATGAGTGAAGCGTGAGATTATGCACTCACGAATGCAATTGCAATCAAGAATTACACAATGCAATCTCAATCCTAATCACAATTAATAAGCTCACACACAGCTGGAGTTGGCAATTCTCGCTATTTGGCTGGCCGCGTTTCTAACTGTCGTGGCGCGTCGTGCTCTTCCGCGACACGACAAAAACTGCAGCAGCAATGGCAATATCAAGCTAGCATGTGAACAAGTTACACTAGCAATCAATGTTCACGTGTCAAAGATCGATTATTAATTCTAACTGTGATTTCTATCATTTTATTGTTGCGTTTGTTGACGTTTTGACTTTGTTTGTTCAACAGTCATAGTTCACAGTGCAACATTCACAGTGTTGCTCGCCGACGTTACTGTTGCTGTGGGGCGTTGCTCAAGATTTTGGTACGATATTTTTCTTGTAATAACGACTCGTTCCGAGCTCTCTAGGCCTCCGCTCTACTCAGCTTTCATTTTAGTTGATCAAGTCTAATTCTAATGATTATTCACGTTCACGTTCAACTCCAACTCTAGCTCTAATGATAAGCAATGAGCAATAGCTTCAAGTGGAGCTAAGGCCGATGAGCTAAGGGGCGCCTACTACATCAAATATGTTAGCACACACACACATTTGACATGATTCGTTCATTTCGTGAATAAATCGTTGAGCTACATTCTCTCGTCGAATGCCATCGTAATATCGTATATCGCTGTCGAGCATGTGTTTGTAGAGCGTACGCTATGCACAGGTAGCGACAGCAACAACAGACTTTTTGACTTTATGATAACAACGAACATCGTCAGAACACAGTGACAAAAGCAAATCCATGAAAGCGAGCAAAAAGAGTAGCAAACAAAAGAGCGACTGTAACTTGAGGAGGGAAAACTGTGTAAGTTGTCTGCCTTGGCAACTGAGCTGGGCACACTTTTAAACAGAACCACGAAAGAAAGAGAGAATGAGAGATTGGGAGGAACCCTGCCGACTTGAACTGCAAGTGCGTGTGCCGTTGCATGCAAATTGACACGAATTTGCCAACAAACGTAATAATAATAACAAACTTTGTTCCTGATATTCTCTCACAATCTAGAACGAACGAGGGAATGAACGAACGAGCTGTGCGAGTAACAACTGTCTGTCTGTCTGTCTGTCTGTCCTTCTGTGTGTGAACCTCCTAACTGTAGTGTACACTGTTGAGTAATGTGTGCTACTATGGCTACGACAACGACGACTATGACGACATTTGTACGCCGTGCGTCGTAGTCGAATGTCGTGTGCCGTATGTAGTTGTCTGTGATATTGTGTGTGTGCGTGTGCGTGTGCGTGTGCGTCACCACATGCAGTCGTCACATTGCATCAACAGTGCAACGTTGAAACATTGAAATAAAAGACAAGCAGATGAACGAACAAAGTTTGCTGTTGTTGTCATTGTGTTAATAGCACGGCCAGCATACGAATGAGAATAAGAGAATGATGACGATAATACAGAGCACGTGTTGTAAGATTTGTGGAGTACACGTGTCACGTACGTCCAACTGACAACGATGCCAATATATCAATTCGCGCGCACACCATTGCCTATGTTAGGTGCTTCACTCCTAATTCACAATGAGCCAAACGAACTGAACTGAGCTCAACTTTCGACGAAATGGCTCGTTATTCGCTTTCGTTTCCTCACGACGACAACAGCAACTACATTGACACCAACAACGATCGCCCATGGTGCCAATATTGCCTGTCTTGCCTGTCACTGTCGTTATCAATTCTCTCGATTGATGTGTGTGTGTGTGTGAGTTTGCTGATAATTCTCACCGGTGTAGTTCATATTGTCGTTTGTTCGATCGATCGTTTGCTCTAACAGTCGGCCGGCCAGCCGGTCGATCAGTCAGACAGACAAACATAAATTTGTTACAAATAACTCTAGAACAAATTTATCTTCTTTCATACCAATAACGAGTTCACCTATTGTTGTATGTCTCATCTCGTTTTAGAATATTATTCCTGAGAACACCGTTGTTGCTGAGAACGACAAGTGCAATGTTGTTCACACATTTATGATTTTTTTATCGAGTTTTATTGGCTGGCTGTGCTTGTGTGGCAATACAAACAAAAAATTAATTGCCATCGCTGTGGAAAAGCTAGACATGTCTGATGATAATCATCAACATTATTGCCAGTCTGTTCGTCTAGACTACGCCGTCGTGTCTCGAGCGTGTGTCTGGGGCCAAACATCATCGACTAACGGCGTGACATAATAATATGGTAAGGATGAGCTTATGCTTGATTTGGGAGTGTCAATTCAATTCACTCAAACGATACGATACGATGCAAACGATGCTAGAGATTTTGTATCGCTTCAGACTAAAGTTCGCTTCAGTTCCAAGTTCGAACTTGAACAAACTGTGACAGTGGGAAGATTTGGCTGGAAAAAGTTGGCACATTGGGCGACAGATGGCGTTCCACAGTCGCGTGTTCACGCGAGCAATCTTCTCTCGTCGGTGTGTGATCGTCAGTGGTGCGTCAGTGTGTGTTCGTTCGGTCAAGTGTCCGATTTCAAAACGACTAAGATCGTGGACTTGTTTGTTTGCCTGATGACTTTCGTTCGCTCGAGAGAGTTCATTGCAATACGTAAATATGTAGAACGATGATGATATGGTGGTGATTAGTTTCTAAAAATGTTGTCAATTAGATTTAATATACACGTGGAATCTAATTTCAATCACAAACAGGTAATAATAACACAAGCAAGCAAACAAGGTGTTGGCGCTCGTGACTTTTATGATTTTGGCCAGAATTTTTTTGAATTTCAGAAAGAAAACGCAGCAGCGCGTACGAGCTGAGCAATATTGATGCACGCAGTATGATTGCACGTGCCTGTTCTTTTCCTGGCATGCCATCATTACAGGTGGCATGCCAGGAAGTTGCCTCAGAGGGCCTACAGAGGGTAAGGGCCATAATGAATGAGGTAACTAGAGGTAACAGGTTCACAGCGTTCGTATCGAATCGTGCCTAATCGTTGCCACAGTCGATTGATGCAGTGATGAGTACGAGGAATCACGAGCATCACACAGCATGAGAACTAACACTAAGCTTGACATGATGATGCTTTTTTTTGTTTTTAGGACAAAGGCCTCGCTCAACTGAATCGAAGCTGCTCGTGAAACACACACACACACACACACACACACACACAAGTTACCGTTGTGTGGATCTGTTGTTGCTGTTGTTCGCAAACTCGACTGGCCGACGATTATTTCGACCAACCGACCCACTGACATGCTAGAAGATCATGAATCACTTGAAACACTAGCCTGCTTACACTAACACTGGATCACACTGGTCGTCATCGTTATTCTCTGCTTGTGCTCACACACACACATAAAAAGTTGGCCCCACTCGAACGAACGTACGTACGTGACAGAAACAACAACAAGAGTATGAACACAACGGAATGGAATGGAATGGAACGGAACGAAACGAAACGAAACGAAACGAAACTAAACAAACTAACAACTGGCCAAGAGACGAAAGTGCGTCTAAGTGCTGCCAAATTGATGTTAGTTTCAGCGACACTCGCATCCACTCTTCGTTCTCTGTCGGTGATTTCTCTTGACTTGTGACTGGCCCACGCGCTCATCGACTATCGTTGTTGCAACTATTGCTTCAGATGCTGGGTAGGTGCTTTAGGTGCGCTTCAAGCGGCTTAGTAAGACGACTTGAAAAATGCACACAGACACACACTCACTTTATTTTGTGCCCGCCATTTCCTATTACACGCTGCTATTACGCTGTATTATTATCGCTGACACCAACACTGTAAACTGAATCCATGAGACAACCAGCCATCCAGCAAAGAAACTAGACGTGGTTTGTTTGTGTGTGTGTGTGTGTTTGTTACGTGACGTGACGTGACGTAATGCCATCGATCGCACAGTCCATGTTGACTGCTCGCAACAAGCTTTGCTCAACCAATGTCGGCCCAAACACACTGTAATGCACACTGAACAAAAAGTTGGCATCACACTTTGTAAAAGTCAACAGACAATGCTGTTGCTGTTGCTGTCGCTGTCGTAATAGTTGAACCACACCTGATTATTATCTGCTGCACGCACGCACGTACTCTCGCTCTCTCGCCCGTTTTGCTGCTACGTTTTGTCCGATGTTTCTCTTGGGGCGAACACACACACACACACGTACATGAACACCAACCACAACAATCGTAATGACAACAAGCGAAGCAAAACGTAACCATTTCGCATTCAAACAAACAAACAAAACAAGTGTGGCCAGTGCAAAAATGATTATTGTCACTTGAGTATTGACCTTTGTGTGAAGTATACTTTGAGCCAAACAAAATTAAGCTAAAAATAGGCTCGCTTGGTCGATGAAGAGACCACAAAAGGGGCGAGCACGCGCTGTGTTTTTGCTGCTATAACTCGTCTCCTTCTATCTCATCTTGCATACTTCAGACATCTCATTCTTAACAAACACAAGGTTAAGGAGTTATCGAGGTTAACGAGGGGCCAGACAGTGGGCGTCCCCCACTGTCAAATAAAGGAGTAGATGAATGAGCCCATAACGCTTGGAATGAAATGACGCCCTAACCTTTAAGATGGCAAACTTTTGTTTGATGCTTGCTGAGGCTCGTTCCTACTGTTGCTGTACGCAAAAACAGATTAACAAGAGAGACTAGCTTCTGCTTGAACTTGCCAGGTTCGAGTCTTCGAGCTTTTGTGGACTCAGTGAAGTCAAGTCAATCATTGAAATTTCTTCTTAATTTTGGTATCTCTTTTGTTGATTACAAGAAAATTGAAAATTAATCAGTGACCAAAGACGAGACTTTGATGTTTGATGTACATCCGAGCTGACGATTCATAGCTCACAATCAATGTATTAGAATCAATTGTTGTGCAATGAACATTGCATTATTTTTGTCAAGACAGCAATTGAGAAATTACTTGTATTGATTTGAATGACACACTGGAATTGCACATCAATTAATCACAGAGATTATCAACAATGAGATTGGCAACATTTCATGTAATGACGTAATAGGACACAACAATTGTTTGTAGCATTGAAAGTAAACGATCGATATCGTAGCGAACGATGGATTTTATTCTTCACACAAGTAGCTAAGATTGAGTGTGTTACATCAACCAAACTACATGATGGCTAGAGGCTGGACAATCACCAGCACTTGCACGTCTCATCTTTGAATTCCGAATTGTTGCTTTCAGTTTCTTTGCAACATTTATTGCATTCTTCAGCGGTTTCAGTATAGACAGGACAAGAATAGCGATCCTGGCGCTTCAGGCCGGTGCTACGGCCAGCCTCGACTAATACAACACCGCTGACGAACAGCGCAAGCAACGCAACAATGATCAAGCTGAACTTCATCTTGTCTCAATTCTTCCGTCTTGTCTTATCTTGTCGTGATTGTCGTTTAACTTTTTTTTGCTTTTCAAACTCTTATTTTTGCACCGTGGATTATTCTTGGCCAAAGTATTTGGATCGAATGAAATGGTGAGCAAATTGCTTTTATATACGACCGATGAGTGCGATGATCTGATGCGACTCGTGGTGCAACTCGTAACAATTGTCAATCGTTTTGAGTCAATTGGCTCTGATTGAAACGCCACGCATCTTCATTGGTTCATTGCTAACCGCCGCTGCTTCATTTGAACATCGCTCAACATCGTTGCGTGAGTGCCATTCAACGAAGTTCAGTATTTGAAATCGAAATATGAATCAAAATATGAACAGGTATCTGTTTTGGTGAGCCAGCGAGCAAGTAACACGATACCATTGAATTCAGTCGGGTTCCAGGAAAACAGTGGCATCGGATTTCAGGTACCCGTTGTTGCTGCTGTCGCGCTCAACTGGTAATACTGGTCGATGCTGAGGCCGATACCATGATTAAAACATTTCACATAGTGCTAAAGCTAACAATGAAACTAGCATCATTTTCGTTTCTTGGCCGGTGGACACACATCTTACATTTTATTGAGCTGCACAGAGAGTTTACAAAGCAATGTTGTTGCTTAGCAATCGCCTGATCATTCAAGAGCTATGATTTTGCTTTCCATTGCCATTCATTGACATCAATCGCAGACTGCTATTCAATTCAAATTACTCCTGTACTCCTCAAGGCAGAACAAATGAGTATCTAAGCCTAATTGATATGCTTCTTGTTGATGATTCAATCGATAGTTCGTGAATGACACGATGAGATGAACGGGACACTCGAAAACATATTGTGCGGCTCCATATTAGCATCAGTTTGACACTGAACAGAATCAATTTGATAGCTTCATTGATTGTTCCATTGAGTTTGTCGTCATCATTCTCACAATGAAGACAATGATGCGTCGATAAGACACAAGTTAGCTGATATCAGAGTTAGCTGCCATTAGTTTGAGACTCACAAGAGATCACAGAGAGCATCTCGACCTACATCAGGTGAGTCATTACAACGAGTGGTAGGGCGATGAGTTTGCGGCCAACAATAAGCGACTGAGCGAGTGAACATGAAATGAAAGAATGAACCACAATGACTGTGAACGTGAACGCTTGTAACGCTTGAAATGAAATGACGCACTCATGTTTCAAGGTGTCAAACTATTGTTGTTGCTCGTTGTAGCACAGATTGTTCTGGTTGTTGCACAAGCACACAACACAAAACAGACTAGAAATGACTGACTTTCGTTTAGGCTTTCGAGTCTTCGAGACTCTAGATCTTGGCTCGATCTTGGCTGGGGCATCAAAATGAAGCTTAAAATGGCCTCAAAATAGTGTGTGTAGCCTGTGAGATTTCTTGAAGCGTACGAGCGACCGCAAGATGAAAGTGAGAAAGCATTGAACGACTCATGCTCGCTGAGACTATCAAGGGGGACAACATTCGGGGCCCCACGGGCCCGCGAGCCATGCAAGACGGACGAACGAGCGAATGCAAGAAAATGAATCAGCGCGTTGTGGGGGTCGCACAGCATACGAATCGTAAGCACGTTATAAGTACAAAAGCCAAGAACGTTGCCTGAATATTGTTGTCGAAATATTGAGTCGCTCGCTCGATCGGCCGGCATTGGTGTGTGTGTGTGTGTGTGTGTGTGACGCACGCTATGTAGTGTGTCTTACGTGTGCCGTGCACGTGCTAACTCTGACTGAATGCTTTCTTGGCGCTAACTTCTTACATTTGCGCTCACTGGTGCTCACAGGCGCTTTCTGGTGCTTACGCTTACGTAAGCTCATGTTCTTACTGTGCTGTACTCTACTGTCGGTGTGTGTGTGTATCTGTGTGCCACGTGCAGACGCACGCACTTAAACAATGCCCGTTTGTCTAAACTGGCACGAACGAGCCAACTGCGAACGACGACTCTAATGATAGTCGTCGTCATCTTTAGCATTAGTTGTTGGCATACAATTGGTTCAGTGTGCGTGAAGCTATTCAACTTTTCATAACATCATGCTAGTGGTCGTCAATATTTAGCATCAATTGCTATCGAGCTGCTGCAAGTTGTTGAGATGATGGTGGTCGTTGTCGTTGGGCAATCATGCAGTGAGATTAACGGTGAGCGTGTGATCAGCGCCATCACCGCGCCATCGATGATCGCACTGATCAGTGATCGCCGAATGCATTGATCGTCAGCATCAGCATCAGCATCAGCATCAGCATCAGCATCAGCATCAGCATCAGCATCAGCGAAAAATGAGCGCCAATGAAAGGCAAGCGAGACAGCACAGCCAATGCAAACATAGAAAACACGTGCACGCAATGGAGCCAGCGAACCAATGGAAGCGGCTTAACTTGACTTCACTTGAAATTCGAATGAAACTCTCAACTCAGCCACTCTGACTATAATTCTTTCTCTACAATTGCTATCGACTGAGCTGCAATTGCTGTTGGACGATCGAACAAGTGTCCGACTGTCTCACTGGCAGTGGCATTAACGGCCAACATTCACGACTGTCTGTGTGTTGTTCACTATTGAAGTCAAATTATGAGCGAGTCAAGCTCAACGAGCTCGAGTTCAAGTTTACGGCAGCTCAAGCTCAGGCTCAAGCTCGAGCTTAGTAAGAAATATTCGATGAGGCTATCGTGAAACTGTTGTGAGGCCGGTGAGAGCCTAAGGGCACTCACAGAGCTCACGATTGCCGTCAATAGTGACGGCAATGACAACACCGGCAACAGCTATGAACAACGTGACAGCACTCACAACGAGCTGCTTACCAATATTGCCAATATCGCCGATATCGGCGTCGAGCGTTAACTATTCGCGCTTGACTATTCATTCATTCTTCGAATCCAATCGATTTCATTCGACTATACTCGACTCAATTCGATTCGATCGATATTCAGCTTGCTGTGCCAGCCTCTAACTAGACCTAGCCATCAAGTAGTGCCAACGAACCCGTGAGCCGAGTAGGACCGAGTAAGTAACTCAAGCCGACGCGCTGACTCCCTCAACTGACGCGAGCGAGCCGACTGACACACGAGTCGCTTTGCACGTGCAAGCTCGCTTTCACTACAACTCGCTTAACTACGCCTCACTGTGCTATGAGGGCTATTTTCAGCTCACTCATTATTGCTGCTTATCATTGCTGTTTATTATATTGCTCGCTCGCTCAAATGCTTGTTGAAATTTCCATTCAGAATTATTTCCATTCACACACACACACAGCCTCATCTCATTCATGTCAAAGTTCATCGCTTGCATTATCGATTGCAATGAAATCTATAGCTTTAGCTCTTGCTTTAGCTCTAGCTCTAGCTCTAGCTTGATATGTCAGCTCTGACTTTGGCTCTAGCACTAGCACTAGAGCTTGGTTGGGTTGGCAGCCAAACTGTATTATTGTTATCATGCTAACCGCTTGCAAATGCAGTCTGCTCTCAGTCGAGTTAGCAATGAAATTTCACACACACACACACACGCTCATGTCATATGTGATCTGATCGAATTGCAATGCATTGGTCAAGTATAAGTATAAGTATAAGTGCAAGTGCAAGTGCAAGTGCAAGTGCAAGTGCAAGTGCAAAAGTGCTGCTGATAATGCCAGTAGCAGAGCTTTTGCTAATACAGCAGCAGCAAGTGTAAATGCATCGAATGCATGTCAATAGCCAAACGCTGGCTAGCCAAACGGACACGAGTAGAGCGGACACGCGCGACAATGTATGCGTAAAATGGAATGAACCTCGCCAGCGGATCAAATGGTTCGACGTGGATCTCGTAACGCAAGCTCGCCAAAATTCGTCCAAGTTGAATCGTACGCCTAGACCACTTGGCACTTGCTAACTCGCTGGCCCACTCGCCCACTCGCCCGCTTGCACTTCAATCGGCTTGCATTGCTACTGGGCCAGAGCAGTCAGTTGATGCTCGCACTTGACCGGATTGCTAGCACGACGACACTCTTTGGCACACGTGCACATGCACGGCACCAATGGTCAATATCGTCCAATAGTGTCACACGCGCGCATACATGTTCGCTGTTGATAACAGCAAATAAGCTGATAGACGACTATTGGCTCGAAAGCAGGCCAACGAGACGAGTAGCCAAACTAAGCAGCCAACTAACAGCTAAGTGCGAACGAGAATAGAACATCAATGCAATTCAAATTGACCAACACAGACTCCGACCAACACCGACACTGCAGACGGTGCACGTGCCAACTTCCGGTAGCTACTGCTTGTTAAAGACGCTTGCTAGTGTGCGTGATGCATCGTCGTCGTCGTCGTCGTCGTCGCCGGCGTGTCTCGTGGAGACGAGAATGAGTTGTGACGAGACCAACAACTCATTGGCATCTAGTCATATCTTGCCTGCTGTCTCGTTCGTTCGTTTTTACTGCCAAGCGCAATGGCTTTTCGTCTTGATTCTAACCGTTTATGAGATGCCTCGTTTCCTGCCTGAATTCTCAAAGAATGCTCTCATCAATGCCACCATCGAGTCAACTACATTCAAGCTCTTGTTGTCAGCTATGAGCCAAGCCTAGCAGCAATAGTTGTGGCTACCACTGCCACAACTATTCATCTGCCGACGTCTGACATCAGACTACTGTCGCTGGCTGTCAAACTCGTATTGTTGCTGCTACTGTGAATTGACAGCCACAGCTTCAGGCACTCAGTTCTCATACAATTCTATGCGAATGGCACGTGCAACTATCTATAAGCGTCTGTCCGTCCGTTAAACCATTCAATCGAGCTCGATGTTTAGTTTGGTTTCATTTGAATTCGCTCGAATGATCAATAAAATCATCTCGAAGTAAAATTCAAACTCTGTCTCGCTTAGATCGAGTCAAACTTTCCCTGAACTAGAACGCACGTGTGCGGTTAGATTGCACAACACCAATCTATATCCAATCTAGGCAAAAACAGTGCCGAGTTGTTGCTCTTAGTTTGATGAACTTAGTGTTAGCTTGTTGCTAAAGTTAGTGTGACAACAAGAACACCAGCAGCAATGAGTGAGCTGCTAGAGAAAATGAAACAGTACCAACAATCATCTGAGTACGAATACGATAGATTCGTGTGATAAGTTTGAGCTTAAGTGTAACACTAATACTGGCACATGTACAATCTGGCAACTGTAGCATTGAATTAACTGGGCTTCGTTGTCAAAAGTAAAAACTAGAGAGGCGACAGAACAAACAGGTGTGGAATATCTCACGCACTAACTAATATAGCTACTAACAATGTTGTGCAACAACAATGCTGCAATATATAACGCTGATCGAATCATCACCAATGTCAGCGACAAGACACACATTCTATCTAATATCTGTGCTCTTTGTTGTGCAAGAGCATTACAATGCACGACATTTGACGGACGGACGGACGGACGGACGGACGGACAGACGGCAGCATGAATAGCAATATTCGACGACAGGGCAGCATTTGATAGCAAATCTGACGACATCTCATCCAACAACATGCAATGCAATGTAGCAGTAGCAACAATAACAGAAAATGGTAAAAGATAACAAGTGTATGAAACGTTAATTGTGACCGTGACTGTTCATACCTTTGTCGATTGAACTTTGTTCTCGGATATAGCGCTCTATAACTTTAACATTAACATCATGTACGGCTCAACTTATCACACACGCACAGGCAAGCTAGCTAGCCAACTGTTATTTTGAGCTGCCTACGTTAACTTGCACGCTAGCCAGTGTCTAGATTCGCTTAGATTCGCCATTAGTTTCGTTGATTACGCCGAACGCACACGTACACGAATCACACACTAACGACATTGATGCTAGTGTTAATGTCAGTTACATGAAACATGACAATAATTGCAAGCACAAGCAGCACGCAAGTTGGCGCAAACGGGCGACGCTGTAGTTGACGTTGTAGGCGAATGGCATCGCCAAGTAAGCGGGCAAGTCGTCGAATTAGTGACGACAGCGACGAGTGTCTGCTGCTGCTGCTAATCAGTTCCTTAGATGTTCACCTAGCGAGCGAGCGAGCTAGGCAAACGGTGCACGGAGATTACATTAGCCGAGATTACATCGCTTGTCATTGGGCGCACCGCAAGCCCACTGCTTTCACTAGCGATGGCCAGAAAAACAGTCGTCTTTCTCTCTCTCTCTCTCTCTCTCTCTCTCAGGATTGAACTCAATGGTGAAACCATACACGATAGCCTCACGTGGCGCTCGTTGCTTCGCACAGTCTTGATTCGAATCGATTTTCTTCGATTTGCGCTCATAAATGGCTGGCGGCTCATGCAGTAATCAGCTGAGCGACGACAAGCTCAGCTAGTTTCGACACCAGAGATTACCTACTTGCATTTGGCACTACCTTCAACGTACACAGCATGTGTGTCTATCTGTCTGTAACAGGCAGTGTGCAAGTGGCACAAGAAAACAAGACGAAGAAGAGGGAGAAGAAGAAGAATAAGAGGACGAAGACGAAGAACGAAGATGAGGACGAAGAAGGACAACAGCAAACAATGACAGCGTCAGTGACAATGCACGTTGCTCGCAGGCAAACAGGACGCACTATTTGTGACAGACACACAACTTAGCAGTGAATACAACGACGAAGCCATTGCGTGGCACATGAAGCTCGCATTGCATTGCGTAAGATGCGTGAGATGAAATGCAAGACGAGCGATGAGTCACAAGTTATACTCGAGCGATTGGTTAATTTGTTCGCTCGTTCGTTCGTGTCGTGTCCTCTCGTCTCGTCTCGTCTCGTCTCAATTCGATTAGTTAATACGTTCTCGATTGATCAATTGCGCTGTGGATGCTGTTTGAGCTTTTGCGAGCAGCCTTGCCGAGCTAGTGTTCAGTAGTCGTGGCATTGCACGTGCAAGTACAGAAGCAAGCAGCACAAGTTCAAAACACCAACAACGAGCAATGGGAAACCAATAACGACAAGCAGCGGCAGCCACCAACAGCCGGCTGGACCAAAAGATAGTTTGACTTGTAGCTTGCTTGACACACACACACACACACAAATACATAGAACGAGAACAAGCACGAGAGCGAGAGTGAACGAAAGGCAATGACATGAAATGAAATGAAATGACATGACATGCAATGACATGAACCACAAGTAAGCAAGTAAGAGAGCAAGCAAGAAGAGGGTGGGCGCGCCACAACCAAACATGTAAGCATCTGATCATATAAACATCAGAACGAGCGGATAACGAGCGAGTGAAAGAGGAAAAAGAAAAGAAGAGAGAAAGAAATATGTCAACAACAACATTAGCTTCAGTAATCATCGATCGAACACGCACTCAACGGATGATCACGCGCACGGACGCCTGGCTACGTGCATATTGCGTGGCACAATTTTCTTCTCTCTCTCTCTCTCTCTCTCTCTCCTTCTTCTTGTCCGTCTACTTCTATGTGTTGTGAGTGAATTGTCCATTTCGTTCATTCGTTCTCTCGTTGTTGACAGATGAACGAGAAGGAATCCCGCGATATTGATGATCATCAATATCGCGGGAGATACGCTACGTCTTTCTTTTTCTTTATATTTAGCTTTAACTCAACCATCTACATCTATCGATGCATCTATGGACTACATGTTTCATCTATCGGCTTGCCACAGGTAGATTGATTGAGCGAACAAGCAAGCGAGCTAGCGAACGGAACATTGCCCATCGAGACACAAAATCGACAGTGAAAATCGGTCGACCAGCTCATTGACTGAGATTGATAGCATGCAACATAATCTGGCAGGCATCATCGCTGGACTGCATTGTGCACGAGCTACATGTGAGCTATGTAATTGCACTCTATCATTTTGTTCCATTTTTGTTGTGACTCTACTCGCTGGCCGATTGATTCATCCTTGCCGATGCAACCGGAAACAGAAACAGACAAAGAGGGACAATTTAATTTTAAGAGGCTTCTTTGTGCGTTTGTTAAGCATAAATCGGTTGGAAAAAGTAAAAGTTGTGCGTCATATGATGTGGTTGTGCGTGTGCGTGACAACTTCCGATGTACGCCACATTCTCACAAAGCATAACGTGAGCTCAGTCGTTGCTCAGCATGAGCCAGAATTTTTTGCTCTTTGTAAATTGTAGTTAGAGTTATGAAGATTGTCCAAGTTGAAAAGAATGCGGCAGTTTTTTTCTTTTTGGCAGGCGACAGACGATAAAGAAAATCAGTGTCCCAATCAGTGACATAATAATCAGTCACAGGAGTTGAAAACAGGCAGAGTGAGAGAACAATTGTTAGAAATGAAGAACCTCCGCTTGAGCGCCAAATTGAGCGCTCAATCTGTTCATGTTACAATAGAGCAAAAGAAAGAAGTGAGCTCGTTACGTGCACGTTGTCCTTGCACCACCACAATGTCAATGTGTGTATGTGTGAGTCCTCTTGATTGGTTATTCCATCAACCGGTGGTGATCACGACGTCATTCGCACAGCTAACAATTGCTGTCGTGCAATCTTTGCCGAGTATTCATTCTTGGTGCTCGTCAGCTGACTGTCTTCACATTGCAGCATGCAAGCATTTAGTTGGTTTCTCAACGATAGGCATTTGGATTAACTACTAGCTCGTTTTAGTTAAGTTTTAGTTAGAGAGAGAGAGGACATCAGGTGAGTTGAAAGAGTCGTGCTTTGTGTGTCTCGTGACTGAATATAAATGATGGCTAAGCTTCAAGATTGCAATTAAAACCGAATTGCATTAAAAAATAATCAAAAGAACGAGAGAAATCGACACAACTTTCACTGGATATTATTCATTTATATTAATGATGATATGAATGTTGGTAATTTGACCAACGAATATTGTACGTGAAGGTTGCAGTTACATTGTAGCGACAATGGTGTTGCGACATTAACGTAGTAACGTAAGCTCACGTGCTTGCGTACGTAATGCACACGTTACACCACTAGCAAGTGACCACTCACATTACGTGATGTCACGTATTATCATTGCACTAATTTTGTTGTTGATGTTGCAATCGTTATTTTTCTATGTTGCTTCGTTATTTTAGTAACCAATCTTTGTAACAGAGACAACAACGACGGCAATGTCTATGGATAACAACAACTGATGTCCACCAGCGTGTGTGCATCAAACAAACAGTGCCTTTTCGAGAAATTCTTTTTTTTAACCAAACTTTTCATGTTGTTATGATGATAGTTGCACTGTTGCTCGCGCGATGGCGCCACCGAGTACGTGATGCATTTTTGTTATATCACATTGTTGACGAGCTGGTAGTTGGAGCTCAAGTTTGGTCTCATCGAGCACACACACACACACACACACACACACACACACACACACACAGAGAGAGAGAGAG